>JAVIAB010000108.1:15586901-15716901 GCA_032433765.1 Megaustenia siamemsis
CTAGAGTGACGTATTCAACTTTGCGATCAGTGGCGATTGTGAGCAGGATTCTGACAGTCATGTCATGTATGTTTACAATACTCGGAAAAAAATCATTCACAAATAATCAACAACATAAATAAACGAATATCAATTGACAGCCCGCACAATTTACAACTAATTTATTATATGTCCACATTTGACCCAGGACATCCGACTTCACCACCAGATGTTTGTTTAGATCGTTTCGTTCGTTCGCTTTCGTCAGCTTTGACCTCTGACGAAGTCCCACCCACTCAATTTTGTGGGACTGAATTTTGCGTGTAAAGTCTGTTTTATCCCATTACAGGATGCCCCCGCCATGCAGGCAGATTTACTCCGACTTCAGAGGTACTCATTTTTAGGGAATTAGTAAAACCCAGGTGTCCTCGCCAGGGTACGAACCCCGGCTGTTGCCGTGGTAAGCCAACCGCCTATCGATTGCGCTAACCCTTTGTTTAGATCGACTTTGTTGTTCCTCTTTGATCCTTAATTACTTTGCTGGGTCATATAGCCAATTTATTTATAAGAACATCACTTAGAGGTTAACTTTATCAGCGCTGTCCGATATGCTACTATATTACACGGTCCTGTGCTCTCATCTGATATCTCATCAACATATTCTAAAACTGAATTACTGAATATTGTACGCAGCTAAAGTAAGAGCATCCACAATATACAGAAAAAAAAACACTAACTAACAATGACCTGCATGAAGCTCTAATGTACCTATATATGAGATCGAGCACCTAGTCCTGTCAGAGACGAATAATACAATGTGGCTCATATTAGTATTATTATTATTAATTTTTTTTTGGTTGCGTTCGCCAGCTTTTACCTCTGACGAAGTTCCTAGAGACTAGGAACTGAATTTTGAGTGTTAATCCGCTTTTCCCTGGCAGCCATATACACAGGGGTTCCTCGCCGCACAGGCAGATAACTTCATCTTCGGAGGTACTCGTATTTTTTCCGTCCATGAGTGAGTGACGTTTCAAGCCGGGCCGCGCTGCTGAGACCATGGGTGGTTGCCGCAGAGAGAAATCATAAATAAAAATCCTAACCGGTGCAGCCGGGATTTGAACCCACAACCTCTCTGCCTCGAGGCCGACCAGCCCCCCATGTGGCTCATATGTTCAAGTTGAGTATGTAAAAAGAACCACCCACAGCTAAACATTTTAAAAAGTAGACTGTATGATGACTGCCATGTTAAAACTTCAACACGAAAATCAAAGTCCCCTACAGCCCTGATTAACCAGATTTCATAAATTGTTGGTGTTCACTTCTTTTTATCTTGTTAACAGCACACATTTTGAAGCAGCGCTTGCTTGATAGCGTTCGTCCCATGACCAAAGCAATACACCTCTTCGTCATCCGCCCTTAAAAAGACTTTAAATGACGTGTATACTTTGTACTGTGTTTTACATAAAACTGTGATATTTGCGACTTTCTGACCACGACATCCGACTTCAACATGTTATTTTTAGTACTGAGTTGCTTTCCTTCTTAGGATTCCTACTCCAGTGGTCAGTCTAGAGGCATCACGAAGGGGTGGAGTAGGGTCTGGATTGTTCTCGATCACTGATCCTGGCGTAAACCATCAGCTATGGGTCGCTGCCACCTTCCAGCTCTGTCGCAGTGAGCCGCCTTTGAAGCGGGGTTTGGAAAAAAAAAAATTTCCACTTTTGAGGTTTGAGCTCTGGCCCTTCTGATCCGCAGCGAAGGCACTAACGACAAGGATGGCAAAACTGTTTTCCATGAGAAGCGGCTAAGTCATCATTCATGGTTTCAATGCAGAGTTTTTGTTGTTTTTTTATTTATTTATTTTAATAACAGAAAGGCGGTACAGAAGAGTTAAAGATCGACAAGAAAAATGAGCAAAGTTGTTTCCGCTGACATTTGACATTTTCAATATGTCATCAACCAATGCGACAGACGGAAATCCGATGCCAGAGGGGTCAGGTGAAACATAAAGTAGAACAAATACGACAGATGCGAAAAAAATATAGAATTTCATTAAATTGATGGCTGTTTGTCCGGAATAAAAGGATGGAAATGGCAGGACAAAACAACTTAGAATTATAGGAAAGTAACAGTCAAATGCCGGTGGACATTGAGATACGCGAAAGACGATGGCGTTGGATTGGGCCCTCCACGCAAGCCAACTGAGAGTTTGACACGACAAACCCTTTTGTGGAATCCCCAGGGGAAGAATCATCATCATTATGTGTTACACCGGTTGGCGTAGGCGATCATGTCCTTCCACAATCTTCTATTCACCGTACATCGTATCAGTTCTGTTGTTGGCTGTTTTCCATGCCATGACATCAAGCTATCCAGTATTTTCTCTCTTTGTCATCCGCGATCTCTCTTTCCTTTTATTTTGCCATTTGTAACCAAGTATTCCAAATTTCCTCTTCTCATGATGTGCCCGAAAAATGTTGATTGCTTCTTTCTGATGTTTTTTATGAGCTCCCTTTTTGTGCTGGACTCATTGAAAATGTCATGATTGATCTTTTTATCTGTCCAAGGAACTTTCAACATTCTTCTGAGAATCACATCTCTGTGGCCTCTAATCCTTTTTCATTTTTTTGTTTACTGTCCATGATTCGCTTCCATAGGTGAGAATTGGCTCTATATAGCACCGATGAGCTTTCTTTCTCGCTTCTATTGATATAGATTTGTTGCATAAGACGTTTTTCATGTTTCGAAATGTTATTACAGCCTGAGCTATTCTGCTTTTTATTTCTGTGATGCATCTTCTATCTGATGTTATTATTGAGATGAATAGCAACCCTAATCGTAGTCATGTTTACTAAATGTACACTGGTTATGCTATGCCATGCTCATTCTCCAGCCGACAGAACACATCACAAGCCAAAATAAAATAATTTCTGAAACTGGTTGTTTTTTTGTTTTTTTTTTCTCCAATCTAGTTATAATATTTAAGCTAGTGCTGTGACAAGTTTATATGTCGTTGTCTTATACTTTGACAATTTGGCTTCAATTTCACCACCAGCTAGCGACCTGCAGTAGCCACCATCAGTCGTTGATTGGAGTCGTCAGTCGCTGGACACTACGGGCCTAACTGAGGAGTGGGTCTGAGCACCGATGGACATGTTCGGAGTGCAATGATGATGACCGACAAATAACTCAATAACTCAGTCGTTGACTATAGATTTTTCAGCGCCTCTAGGAATGATCATACTTTGTTCCTTATTTCCATATCCTATCGTCCCGATAGCAACATATGGTTGTGAGTCATGGAAAACCTCGTAAACAGCAAGGAAGAAAATTGATTCGTTTGAAACAAAATGCTACATAAAAAAATCCGTAAGATACCTTCGATAATGAAAAAGTGCAATGAAGACATATTAAACGATTTAAACATTAACAAGAACTGATTTATAAACACCATTTTACAGAGGGAAAAAAAATGCTATGACTACAAAAGACACAGCGGGCTGGTTATAAAAATAATGAAAGGCATGGTTCGTGGGCGACGCGTCAGGGGCAGATCAAGAAAGCAGTTTGAAGACATCAAGGAGACTTTGAGCGTAACAACAGAAGAAGCGGGAGATCTAGCTAGAGACAGAGACACTTTCAGACGGGCTGTGGTGAATGCAACGTTCTGTGTGAGATTTGGCTAGGAGACATAGATGCTTTCAGACGGGCCGTTGTGAATGCAACGTTCTGTGTGAGATTTGGCTAGGAGACATAGATGCTTTCAGACGGGCCGTTGTGAATGCAACGTTCTGTGTGAGATTTGGCTAGAGACAGAAACACTTTCAGACGGGCTGTTGTGAATGCAACGTTCTGTGTGAGATTTGGCTAGAGACAGAAACACTTTCAGACGGGATGTGGTGAATGCAACGTTCTGTGTGAGATTTGGCTAGAGACAGAGACACTTTCAGACGGGCTGTGGTGAATGCAACGTTCTGTGTGAGATTTGGCTAGAGACAGAGATACTTTCAGACGGGCTGTGGTGAATGCAACGTTCTGTGTGAGATTTGGCTAGAGACAGAGATACTTTCAGACGGGCTGTGGTGAATGCAACGTTCTGTGTGAGATTTGGCTAGAGACAGAGACACTTTCAGACGGGCTGTGGTGAATGCAACGTTCTGTGTGAGATTTGGCTAGGAGACAGAGACACTTTCAGACGGGCTGTGGTGAATGCAACGTTCTGTGTGAGATTTGGCTAGAGACAGAGACACTTTCAGACGGGCTGTGGTGAATGCAACGTTCTGTGTGAGATTTGGCTAGGAGACAGAGACACTTTCAGACGGGCTGTGGTGAATGCAACGTTCTGTGTGAGATTTGGCTAGAGACAGAGACACTTTCAGACGGGCTGTGGTGAATGCAACGTTCTGTGTGAGATTTGGCTAGGAGACAGAGACACTTTCAGACGGGCTGTGGTGAATGCAACGTTCTGTGTGAGATTTGGCTAGAGAAAGAGATACTTTCAGACGGGCTGTGGTGAATGCAACGTTCTGTGTGAGATTTGGCTAGAGAAAGAGATACTTTCAGACGGGCTGTGGTGAATGCAACGTTCTGTGTGAGATTTGGCTAGAGAAAGAGATACTTTCAGACGGGCTGTGGTGAATGCAACGTTCTGTGTGAGATTTGGCTAGAGAAAGAGATACTTTCAGACGGGCTGTGGTGAATGCAACGTTCTGTGTGAGATTTGGCTAGAGAAAGAGATACTTTCAGACGGGCTGTGGTGAATGCAACGTTCTGTGTGAGATTTGGCTAGAGAAAGAGATACTTTCAGACGGGCTGTGGTGAATGCAACGTTCTGTGCGAGATTTGGCTAGAGAAAGAGATACTTTCAGACGAGCTGTGGTGAATGCAACGTTCTGTGTGAGATTTGGCTAGAGAAAGAGATACTTTCAGACGGGCTGTGGTAAATGCAACGTTCTGTGCGAAATTTGGCTAGGGAAAGAGATACTTTCAGACGGGCTGTGGTGAATGCAACGTTCTGTGTGAGATTTGGCTAGAGAAAGAGATACTTTCAGACGAGCTGTGGTGAATGCAACGTTCTGTGTGAAATTTGGCTAGAGAAAGAGATACTTTCAGACGGGCTGTGGTGAATGCAACGTTCTGTGTGAGATTTGGCTAGAGAAAGAGATACTTTCAGACGAGCTGTGGTGAATGCAACGTTCTGTGCGAAATTTGGCTAGAGAAAGAGATACTTTCAGACGGGCTGTGGTGAATGCAACGTTCTGTGTGAGATTTGGCTAGAGAAAGAGATACTTTCAGACGAGCTGTGGTGAATGCAACGTTCTGTGTGAGATTTGGCTAGAGAAAGAGATACTTTCAGACGGGCTGTGGTGAATGCAACGTTCTGTGTGAGATTTGGCTAGAGAAAGAGATACTTTCAGACGGGCTGTGGTGAATGCAACGTTCTGTGTGAGATTTGGCTAGAGACAGAGACACTTTCAGACGGGCTGTGGTGAATGCAACGTTCTGTGTGAAATTTGGCTAGAGACAGAGATACTTTCAGACGGGTTGTGGTGAATAAGACGTTCTGCAAAGAACATGCGACGTGATGATGATGATTATTTCTGTACCCCTGTGTATTTACAGCCTTTGTTAGAATTACCCCCCTTACAACAACAAAAAAACCTAGTCATCTCCAACCAGTCAGCTCTATAACCTGGTTTGTACTCTGTTTATTTACTTCATTAAAATACTCGCTGAAAAGTAACAAAGAATGTATTTTTTTCATGTATTTTTATTTTAGCTGGAAACAAATTATCTGCACTAAAATGTCAGTGGTAATGCCTTCCAGAAAGTCATCAACAAACAGTGGAAGATTAAGTTTCGTTTTCTGAAACACAAATTAAAAAAAAAAAACAACTAAATAATCAAATTACAAAAACCGAGGAAGACAAACAATGGCAGAACGTATAGATTTTTACCACTCGGTAGTGAAATAAAATCTCTGACCTGAATGAATATACCGGATCGAGAGTGCACGTGTAGAGCCTGCGGACTTTATTCTCCTCCTGTCACAAACACACACACACACACATATATATATATACATATATATATATATGTATATATATATATATATATATATATATATATATATATCCATGTGAATCATGGACAATAAGACAATGGACAAAATAATCACTGGAGTCTGTAGAAATGTGGTTTTACAGAAGAATGTTGAGACTACCAGGGACAGCTAAGAAGAGTGGGAGTCGCGATAGCTCAGTGGTTAGTGAACTGGACTACAAAGGACAAAGGGTAGGGTTCGATCCCAACCGACGGCTTCCGGGTTCACCCAGCCTTAAATGGGTAACGGATTTTTTTTTCTGGGAAAGTAAAGCGGCACGGGCGTAATACTGACCACATTACCCAAAAAATCATGTGCTGAGGGTCTGTAAAATTTATGGTCACTAACACCATATTCCCTATACGCCACTTGGCGTGACGGGAGCACTTTACTTTTACTAAGAAGAGTAATGAAAACGTTCTGAAAGAAGCAAAGCAAAAAGAGAGGTAATTTCCAATATCAGGAAGAAACAATCATCATTTTTTGGCCACGTAAAGAAGAGAAGAGCTAGAATATATTGTGACAACTGGGAATATTGAGAGATGAAGAGACAGAGGGAAGCAAAGAGAAAAGATACTAGACAGCTTAAGAGAATGACTTGGCAGAATGTCAACAACACAAGTGATAAATAACTGTCGAGATCGAAAGTTGTGGAGAGACATGATCACCTACGCCAGCAGGCCAGTACTTGATGATGATGATGATGATATATCCACATGCTTATATATATATATATATATATATATATATATATATATATATATATATATATATATATACACACACATGTTTTCTTGTCATTCTTTTAAGTTCATTCCATGTCTTCCTAATAACCTTCATCTCTGCTTCCATATGTGTTCTCCAAGGATATGCTGGTCTTCCTCTTTGTCTTTTTCCTTGGGGATTCCAAAAAGGGCATGTTGTGTAATACTCTCAGTTGGCTTCAGCAGTGTGTGTCCTATCGAGCGCCATCGTCTTCGCTGTATCTCTTTATCCACTGGTATTTGACTGGCACATTTCCATAATTCTATGTTAGTGTTTATGTCCTGCCATTTCCATCCTTTTATTCTGCGTAAGCATCGATTAATGAAGGTCTTTATCTTCATAATTGTCATTTATGTTCTCCATGTTTCACGTGAATATAATAAGACTGACTTACCACGAGTTACACATATTTTGTTTGTATTTAACCTAATTTCAACAAGTCATTACACAGTGAAAATTATGTATGCCACTAAAGTGTTTGCATGGCGTGAGACACAGCCTTATTTATACACGTGTGTTGCCTGGGTGACTCAATGAGTATGCTCAGAAAGATCACAACTGACTGTTCTCGGCAGCAGTGGTTAAAGTCTCTGAGCAAGACTATTGTAAAAAAAAATGTCTACTTTATTTTCGTGCCAGGGCACGCGGGTGTAAGAGGTAATGAAGGTGCTGACTGATTTGCCAGTTTGACTAATGTTGAATGTGAAAGGGCAAAGGACCGCTCTGACATTCAGAACACTCTCAGGGACACTAGCCGAAAAAAAATGTCTTCAAAAATTACCCCGAATCTGCAGCCATGAACAGACTACATGAATGTCATTTCCGACGAGAGCGTTAGGCGGGAATCGAAAGAAGACTTATCAACCAACACAACATCCGTATCGTTAGTCGACAAATGTTGGTGCATATGTTTTGGTAGAGATCTGACCACTTATGGACACGATGTGCAGTGATGATGACCTGTCGACTAAACTAAACTCTTGTAGCCGTCTCCCCCTAGGTCTCCCTCTCTCTCTCTCTCTCTCTATCTCTCTCTCTCTCTCTTGTTTATGGAACTAAGCCTTCCATAATTATATTCTTTAGGCCATTGTGTCGTTTTACATAACCAAAATATTTTAATTTCCATATTTTTGTTCATTATCAACCCAGTTTTCTTGAATTTTAAGTTCTAGTTTTTATAAAATTGTCATTTTTATTCATTTCGCCATCCATGTATTCTAAGTTGTAGTTAGTCGAAGGCCCCGGTATCACTGCAAACGAATTAAAATCTATAATTGTTCAACCGCCCGGTGCCAATGGAATGATCCGAATTAATATCACATCTCATTGAAGGATCAAAATAAAGAAAGGCAGCTGCAGTCCCCAATATAGCAGCCACAGCACACGCCAAAATACATAAGGTGTAACCGCACCGAAAGTGAACGCAACTATATATCCTTTGTCATTCGATATCATCACTTAGTTGTACGTAATCGGAATATCGAAACACAATTCGGATGAAAAACACAGCACACGGTGTGCACAGAGCGCTAAACTCAGTAGCTCTGGCAGCAAGCCGAACTTGGAATATGATGAAACTGCAACAAGGAACACTTCAGACAGAGTCTCAACGGTTTCTGCCGCCTATTTGCCATAATAACCCAAAGTCCTGTGTATTCTTCTGTAACATGTGCATTCAAAGGCGTAGGTGTGTTTTTGAGCAGATATGTCTATTGTCCATGTTTCTTATCCGTATGTTGTTATGGAAAAAGTACAGGCTCTTAAAAACCTAAGCTTTAGACCAGTGGTGGCCAACTTGAGGTTGCCCGAGGGCCGGATTAAAGCCAAGGCCAAGACCCGCGGGCCACACTTAAGAATATCGTCAAAAATGACAGTAGGGACCTATGCGATATAGTAATATATAAATAATGCTTGCACTTTGACTACATATTTGATTTGTAACAAATCCATTAATTATTCATTTTAAAATTACTTTTAATGTCTCAGTGCGACGATTGTGACTTGTCACAGCTTTCCACCAGAGATTTGAAGTCCACATCCATTTTTGACGTGGCGATTCGGAGAGTATGGGACAATGTCGAATCGGTCATTCTGTTCCTGGTCTTAGATTTAATTAACTTCATGGAAGAGAATGTTGTCTCGCAGAGATATGTGCTGCCGAATATAGAGCACATCTTTAGTGCCCATTTTCTCAGACACGGGTAACGTTCATTTGGTAGCAATTTCCAGAAGTCAGCTCCTAATGCCTTTACAGTACTGAGGAAGGGGTCACACTGAAGGTCACACAACTCTAGTTGAAGATCTGATGGCTGGCACTCCACTGTGCACTTAATTGGGTTATTAAAAAGTTCCGTTTGCGGACGAAACATTTCAAAATCTTGAAATCGTCGATCAAATTCACAAATCAAATGTTCAATGTCAGCTGCGTACTTACTGAAGTTTGCACTTTCTATCTCTGACAACAACTGCTTACAACTTGAAAAATGGAACAGATCATTTTTTTGCAAAGAAAGTCTAAATAGATTCAGCTTCTTTTTAAAACCATCAACATATCCCATCAATTGAAAAATGGTTTGCTTTTCCCCTTGTAGCTGCAAATTCAATATGTTCAAATGTTGTGTGATGTCTGTGAGATATGCCAGATTATGAAGGAAATTAATGTCTTTGAGTGCATGTTGAAGATCAATGGAGCATGGTAAGTTCTCTCGCAGGAAGTCATAAATGTCATTCTTCAGTTCAAAAAATATTATTAAACATTTCCCTCGACTAAGCCATCTTACTTCTGTATAAAGCAGGAGATCACCGTAGCTAGAATCTACTTCCTCTAAAAATGATAAAAACTTCCTGTGATTTAAAGACTGGTGTCCTCCTCTTATCAAATTTGTTATTTTCACAACAGTAGCCATGGTGTCTTTTAGATTTATGGACTTTGCACAAAGGGCCTCTTGATGAATTATGCAATGCAATGTAGGTACGTTAATTTTGTTTTGCTTTAGAAGTCCAACAAAACCAGTATTTGAACCAATAAAAGCTTTGCAACCATCAGTACACACTGCAGACAACTTTCCAAAACCACCTACTTCATCTACGGCACTATGAACTGCAGAAAATATGTCTGTCCCTCTACAAGTGTCATGCAAAGAGCAAACTTTCAACAATTCTTCAATAACAGTAAAATCCTCCTGGATAACTTTAACAAAAATAAGAAGCTGGCAAGTGTCAGTGATGTCAGTACTTTCATCAATCGCGAGCGAAAAATATGAGCAGTTTTCAATACAAGATTTTAAACTTTGAGACAGTTGCAGACTGATGTCTTCTGTTCTTCTGGCTACAGTTTGTTTTGAAAGAGGCACAGATTCAAATTCTTTGGCTATTTTTTCTTGACCGAATGCCTTTGCCATTTGAATCGCACATTTCTTCACAAAATTTCCGTCAGTAAAGGGTTTTTTAGATTTTGCAAGCTCATAGGTAACTGTATATGATGCAATGATCGATGACTCTTTAATTTTATTGCCCTTTGTATACATACTTTGCTGTTGATTCAACTTTGTCTTCAGCTGTTCAACCAAAAGCTTCCTAGCTTCAATGCTATGTTTCTCATACATGTTTTGATGATGTGTGGCATAGTGCCGTTTTAAATTATATTCCTTCAAAACGGCTAACACTTGAACGCAAATTAAGCACTGAGGTTTACTATCCTTATTGAAGATGAACAAATAATCTAATTCCCATTCAGGTTTAAATATGCGATTTTCACAATCAACTTTTCTACGTTTTAACATGATTTAATACAAAATCTCACATCAAAGTTAAAAGTCACAGAATGTTGGTCCACTATCGAAAATAAGTCCAGATTTGACAGTTATACACAGACTTGTGTTTGACAATGAAATCAAAAGATTGTGACCAAATAAACACGTTGCAGTCATTTTATGGACAAGACAAGACGATGGGATCAAAGGGAATGAAGGCGAACAGTGAAACATTTTGAATGTAACTTCAAAGACAGAATTAGAGCTACGAAGTCCCCTCACCCCTGTCCCTCCCAACCTCATTAACCCCTTACCGCGAAATGAAAGAGCCACCACAAGTCCAGACGACAAATGTTGAGCCAAAGATCTGACGCTATCACCGCACTGACAATAAAGCAACTTTGCGGTACCAACTCGAAGCAAAGACTTTGAATATTGTCGGCACCATTAGGTGTGCAGAGAGAGAGAGAGAGAGAGAGAGAGAGAGTGTGTGTGTGTGTGTGCGTGCGTGCGTGCGTGCGTGCGTGCGTGCGTGTGTGCGTGCGTGTGTGTGTGTGTGTGTGTGCGTGCGTGCGTGCGTGAGTGCGTGCGTGCGTGCGTGAGTGCGTGCGTGCGTGCTTGCGTGCGTGAGTGCGTGCGTGCGTGCGTGCGTGTGTGTGTGTGTGTGTGTGTGTTTTATATTTGAAATTATGTTGCCAATCTAGCTGTTGCGAGAAATTGACAGAGATTTTCAAATTGTGTATTCTTGAACGATAGAAGAGTTAACTCCGACACGGATTAAAACCAGGAGAAATCCGCTATTAGGGGTAAAAAATGAAGTAAGTCCGTGGAGCTTCGCGGGCCAAGAAAACTAGGCTGGCGGGCCGGATCCGGCCCGCGGGCCGCCATTTGGCCACCCCTGCTTTTGACCATCTCATGAACAATGAAATGCCTTACAGCGAACAATGAGACAATATGACGATCTTCCCACGGCTGTGTTGATGCACAATAACTTAAATGGTGCAGGCACGTGTCTCGTTCATCATGGCTGACTGAAGTGAATTGTGGGAGGAAGAGGAAATGAAGAACAGGAAAATATAAAGGTGGCAAGACAGTGTTAAATAGACAGGTTTTGGTTTTATGAACAATAAGACAGCTGCGACAGAGAGAGAAAGAGAGAGAGTGTGAGTGAGAGTGAATGAGTGAGAGAGATAGTGTAAGAGAGATAGAGATAGAGATAGAGATAGAGATAGAGAGATAGTGTGAGAGAGTGAGAGAGAGTAAAAGAGAGTGAGAGAGATAGTGAGAGAGAGTGTGAGAGAGAGTGAGAGAGATAGAGAGAGAGTGCGAGAGAGAGAGAGTGAACGATAGAGAGAGAGTGTGAGTGAGAGAGAGTGAGAGAGAGTGTGAGAGAGAATGTGAGAGAGAGTGAGAGATAGTGAGAGTGATAGAGATAGAGAGAGTGAGAGAGATAGTGAAAGAGATAGAGAAAGAGTGAGAGAGAGAGTGAAAGAAATTGAGAGAGAGTGAGAGAGAGTGTGAGAGAGAGTGAAAGAAGGAGAGAGAGAGAGTGAGAGAGGGAGAGGGAGAGGAAGAGAGATAGTGAGATAGAGAGTTAGAGAGAGAGAGAGAGAGAGGGAGAGTTAGAGAGATAGTGAGAGAGAGAGGGAGAGTTAAAGAGATAGTGAGAGAGAGAGTGATAGATAGATTATTTGTCGCAGACAGACATACTCAAACGAATCTCCCTTCACAGAAAAGGCCATGGGGAGAATTGAGAGATAATTGACGTTACACTCTAACACAACAGATATAAATGTACTTGAACTAAAAGTGCTTTTCTCCCACCCCCACCTCCCACCACCACCGCCCTCTTCCACCTCCAAAACTAAGGAAGCCTTGAATGTATGAGCTTTCGGAAAAGTCCACAAAAATTATTACCAAAATAATAAACAACGGATTCAAATAAATAATAATTGTTTATGCGATCATTATTGTTATTTATCGGGTAGCGTTTTTTTTTAAAAACACGTTAATCTTTTATATCATCATGTAGAATAGGACTTCCGGTAAAATGGCGCCTATGTTGATATGGTTTCCGGGGAGTGTGTTTATTAATATTGTTTTTGGTGTGTTTTGATAGCTTTTGGTTTGTTTTGATAGTTTTTTTTGTATGTTTTGATAGTTTTTGGTATGATGTGATAGTTTTTGTTATGTTTTGATAGTTTTGATATGTTTTGATAGTTTTTAATATGTTGTCTTAGTTTTGATATGTTGTGATAGTTTTTAATATGTTTTGATAGTTTTTAGTATGTTGTGATAGTTTTGATATGTTTCGATAGTTTTTGGTATGTTTTGATAGTTTTTGGTATGTTTTGATAGTTTTTGGTATGTTTTGATAGTTTTTGGTATGTTTTGATAGTTTTTGGTATGTTTTGATAGTTTTTGGTATGTTTTGATAGCTTTTCTTCTTTGATTTATTCTAGATAAATGAAGTAGGAAAGCGACAGCATGTCCTCTCTTTTCAGTGATGTTATTTTAAAATCGTCACGTTCTTAGGTGAACTGCAGTTGTAATAGTATTCATTGAGGTAATAGTATTCATTGAGGTAATAGTATTTATTGAGGTAATAGTATTTATTGTGGTAATAGTATTTATTGTGGTAATAGTATTTATTGTGGTAATAGTATTTATTGAGGTAATAGTATTTATTGAGGTAATAGTATTTATTGTGGTAATAGTATTTATTGTGGTAATAGTATTTATTGTGGTAATAGTATTTATTGAGGTAATAGTATTTATTGTGGTAATAGTATTTATTGAGGTAATAGTATTTATTGTGGTAATAGTATTTATTGTGGTAATATTATTTATTGAGGTAATAGTATTTATTGTGGTAATAGTATTCATTGAGGTAATAGTATTCTTTGAGGTAATAGTATTTATAGAAATTATAGAACCATAAGAAGACATAAACATAGAATAAGAAATAGTGGATAGATAGAAGAGATGAGATGATAAGAGAAGAGAAGAGAAGAATTCGTCAGCAACTAAATAGTTAAAGTTAAGTTCTTAAATAATATCTAGGTAAAAGTCCTTGACACAACAGGACAATGACAAGGTCATCTTCATCAAGTACCGGGCCTGCTGGCGTAGGTGATCATGTCTCTCCACAACTTTCGATCTCAACAGTTATTTATCATTTCTGTTGTTGACCTTCTGCCAAGCCATTCTCTTAAGCTGTCTGTTATTTTTTTTTTTTTACCTCTATCTCTTCGTCTCTCAATTTTTCCAATTGTCACAATATATTCCAGTTGTTCTCTTCTCATTACATGGCCAAAAACATGATGATTGTTTCTTCCTAATATTGGAAATTAGCTCTCTTTTTGCTTTGATCTCTCTCAGATGATTTCTATAAACAGCTACAATGTCAGATGGATGCAAGACGAGCCAAGGATATTATAATCTTGATGGGAGAACTAAATGCTAAAGTAGAATCAGACAACCGAGGCTTCAAAGAGATTATGGAAAAACATGGACTTGGAGATATAAACGAGAATGGAGAGATATTTGTGAATTTCTGCGCCCTTAATCAAGTGAGCCTAGGAGGAACAATATTCCAACATAAAAGAATACACAAAGCTACATGGGTGTCACCAGATCATAGAACGGAAAATCAAATTGATCACATATGTATTAATAATAAGTTTAAGTCATCCTTACAGGATGTAAAAGTATATAGAGGGGCAGATGTAGCTTCTGATCATCATCTTCTGATAGCCAAACTTAAAATTAAGCTATAAAGGTATACTACAACGAATAAGGGTAGAAAGAATTTCAATGTATGGTTTCTTAAAGAACAAGGATTTAAAGATAAATTCGCAGTCACAATATCAAACAAATACCAAGTCCTCCAACAACTAGAAAATACAATAAATATTGAAGATCATTGGAAACAGGTAAAGGATATATGAAAAGAGACATGCGAAGAAACACTGGGGAAAAGAGAACGCCAGAATAAGGCATGGATGACAGCAGAGACCCTGGACAAAATTAAAGAAAGAAAGAACAAGAAAGCAGACATAAATAAAAGCAAAACGAGAAGTAATAAAGCCAAGACACAGGAAGCTTACACAGAGGTGAACAAAGAAGTGAGAAGATGCATTAAAAGGGATAATTTTGGTAGAGGGAAGAAATATCTAAAGACTGGAAAGAAGGTTATATGATCAAACCACCAAAGAAAGGAAGTTTACAGGAGTGCACAAATTATAGGGGAATTATGCTACTATCAGTACCAGGAAAAATATTAAGCAGAATCATTCTGGAGAGACTAAAAGAGGCCATAGAGAAACATCTGAGAGATGAACAAGCAGGTTTTAGGAAGAACAGATCAAAACATTTGAAATAAGAACAGGAGTAAGGCAGGGATGCCTTCTGTCTCCATTTCTCTTTCTACTGGCCATAGATTGGATTTTGAAAATAACTCAAAACAACAGAAATGGGATCCAGTGGTCACTGACCAAACAACTTGATGATTTAGACTTTGCTGATGATATAGCTCTCCGATCACACAGTCATCAACAGATGCAGGATAAAATTAGCATACTTGATGAGAGATCACAACAGCTAGGACTAAAGATTAATAGAGATAAGACCAACATTATGAGAATTAATACAGTTGGCAATAACCAAATAAAACTAGGAGAAATACCTCTATTAGATGTACAATCTTACATATATCTGGGCAGTATTATAGATAAAGAGGGAGGAACAGAAAATGATACCAAAATAAGGATATCAAAAGCAAGAGGAGCTTTCATTGCAATGGGAAACATATGGAAATCCAAAGAAATTAGGTTAAAGACAAAAATACAAATTTTCAACTCAAATGTTAAGGCGTCCTATTATATGGTTGTGAAACATGGAGAACAACAAAATTGACAATCACGAAGATACAGACTTTCATAAATGGATGCTTACGCAGAATAAAAGGATGGAAATGTCAGGACAAAATTACTAACATAGAATTATGGAAATGTACCAGTCAAATACCAGTGGAAAGAGAGATACAGCGAAGACGATGGCGCTGGATAGGACACACACTACGGAAGCCAACTGAGAGTATTACACAACAGGCCCTTTTTTGGAATCCCCAGGGGAAAAGACAAAGAGGAAGACCAAGGAATTCTTGGAGAAGACAGATAGAAGCAGAGATGAAGATAATGGGGAAGACATGGAATGATCTTAAAAGAATGGCAAAAAACAGAACGACTTGGAAAGTGTTTGTTGAAGACTTATGCTCGACTGGGAGCTAAAAAGGTAGAAGAAGAGGAAGAACAAGAAACAAGAAGAAGAAGAAGAAGAAGAAGAAGAAGAATGTGGATTTGTGGAAGGAACGGGCAATAATAATGTAATATACATTTTAAGAACATTGATAGAAAGATTTATAGAGGAAAATAAAGATCTATATATATATATATATATATATATATGCTTTATAGACTACACGATAGCATTTGACAAAGTAAAGCATGTGGAAATAATAAATATGCTGGAGAAATTAAATATTGATGACAAAGATCTGCGAATCATAAAAAAACATGTACTGGCAACAAACAGCAGCTATACGAATTAACAACCAAACAGGACAATTCCAACTTATAAAACAAGGAGTCAGACAAGGCTGTGTTCTGTCGCCGGATTTGTTTTCACTTTACAGCGAACATATTGAGATCAATAGTAGACAAAAAAGGAATTGAAGTCAATGGTCACAATATAAATAATTTACGAGATGCGGATGACACTGTCTTAATAGCAGAGACAGAGAATGAACTACAAGAAATTATAGATATAATAGTAAAAGAAAGCAACAAGAAAGGTCTCTGTCTGAATAGTAAGAAAACAGAAGTGATGGTTATATTGAAGAAACAATCATCACCATCATGCAGCATAAAAATAAACGAGACAAATCTGAAACAAGTGCAACGTTTGAAATACTTGGGCACAGTGATAACATCAGATGGAAGATGCAACACAGAAATAAAAAGCAGAATAGTTCAGGCCAAAATAGCATTTCATAAAATTAAAAATATCTTATGCAACAAATCTATGTCAATAGAAAAGAGAAAGAGAGTTCATCGATGCTATATAGAACCAATTCTGACCTATGGAAGCGAATCATGGACAATAGACAACCCAATGAAAAGACGACTAGAGGCCACAGAGATGGGATTTCTCAGAAGAATGTAGAAAGTTCCCTGGACAGCTAAAAAAGACCAATGAGAAAGTTTTCAAAGATGCCAACACAAAAAGGGAGCTCTTAAAAAACATCAGAAACATTTTTCGGACACATCATGAGAAGAGGAAAGTTGGAATACTCGGTTAAAACTGGCAAAATAAAAGGAAAGAGAGATCGCGGACGACAAAGAGAGACAATACTGGATAGCTTGGTGTCATGGCATGGAAAACAGTCAACAACAGAATTCATACGATGCACTGTAGATAGAAGATTGTGGAAGGACACGATCGCCAACGCCAACCAGTACGGCATATGATGATGATGAGTTGTATGTGTTTAGACAAATTGGAACCCCTTGCCATCAAATATCAATCTTAAGAATAAGCGGATTGTCCTATACCCAGGACAACTTTACTTTTAAATGCAACCAAATTTAAGATTATAAACTCAAATACAACTTTGATATAACAAACAAAAAAAGCAGCAACGATTTTGAACCAGGTGTTTTTGAATATATAACGAGTATGCTAACTTGAACACACGACATTAAGCGACCATAAAATATTTAAAATGTTTAGTGCAAAGAAAGCGCGTCCTTGACTTGAAAAAATGCAATTTCATTGTGTAAACAAACTAGGTCGTGACTTCGGTACAGGAATCTATGACAAACTGTGGATTCCAGATTTCAGACACATGTCGAAATGCTATCAGAAGAAAGGATGACATGCCAGTTGTGAATTTACTTTCTTTTATTTGTATTTCATAACATAATCTCCTGATTATTTTTCGAAGCTGCACAGATGTTTATCCTAAGGATGGGAAACTGTTTAATGTACGGATCGGATACAATATAATGTATGGATGGGATACTGTTTAATGTACGGATCGGATACAATATAATGTATGGATGGGATACTGTTTAATGTACGGATCGGATACAATATAATGTATGGATGGGATACTGTTTAATGTATGGATGGGAAACTGTTTAATGTATGGATCGGATACAATATAATGTATGGATGGGATACTGTTTAATATACGGATCGGATACTGTATAATGTATGAATGGGATACTGTTTAATATACGGATCGGATACAATATAATGTATGGATGGGATATTGTATAATGTATGAATGGGATACTGTTTAATATACGGATCGGATACAATATAATGTATGGATGGGATCCTGTTTGATATACTTGAATTAACTTGACTTAATGCCCTTGTTAGCCGTGAGCTATGAGCTCTTTACAGCTTAATGCCTCTCGCATGAAGGCGCAGGTCCTTCTCAGTTGTACAGCTGCAGAGTACAGTGTGCTATTGATGAATGGAAGTAGTGGAAGTAACATGCTCCGTCTGTTTTGTAAATTGAGACAGTGTAGTAGCAGGTGATCTACTGTCTCAGATTGTTGACGGCAGTGTCTGCAGATTGGGTCATGTTGTGTTTTTATTCTGCTCAGGTGTTGATTGGTAGGAGCATGGCCTGTTCTCACCTGGAATATCAGGCTTTGATCCCTTCGCCTCAGCTCCCGCACAAGGTCGAGGGGGTCTGGTTTTGTTTGATATCTGTAGAGTAGGCGTCCAGGTTTAGCTGATGCCCACATATTTAACCATTCCTCGTGGTAGTTGTTTCTCAAAATTTGCTTGCATGTTTTGAGGCTAACTTGAACAGGAAGCTGTGGTAGAGATGCTCCCAATTTAGCCAACCTATCCGATCTCTCATTTCCTGCAATGCCGATGTGACCAGGGATCCATTGTAGGGTTACAGCCACGTCATATGTAGTGGAGAGTTGGTTGTATAAA
Organism: Megaustenia siamemsis; assembly: GCA_032433765.1. Classification (NCBI taxonomy): domain Eukaryota; kingdom Metazoa; phylum Mollusca; class Gastropoda; order Stylommatophora; family Ariophantidae; genus Megaustenia; species Megaustenia siamemsis. Next base: position 15,605,523 of record JAVIAB010000108.1, read on the forward strand.
GATATTATATTGGAAACATCGGATGTTAGTCCGCTTTCAATTGCTTCGAGTGCTGATTTTGAATCCGAGAAAATATAAATATCTTCCGGTGCGATAGTAGTATAATAGGAAGGATTTGGATATTATTGTGGCGCTAAATTAACAAAGATATTTAGGGCGGCGCGCGGCGCAAATTTCGCGCGAAATGTACACGAGAGACAAGGGGAGTTAACCATGACTGCTCGTGTCGGGATGTTGACCTCTAGTCCCGGACCCCGCCCGTGCGGTGTGACCCCTCGTCACGGCGGGCGGTCGTCGTGGTGACCTCGGGGCGGATCGCGCGGTTGCGTGGTGATCTCGGGGCGGATCGAGTGTCAGCGGGTGACCCCTTCAGATTAGCTCGAGTGGTTCGGACAGCGTGCTATCGGATCGGGGATTATCTCGGTTCGGTGGGACGCTATCGCGCCAGGTAGACGTTAGAAAATATTTATAGCTATGTAGTTGGGTGTCTGCTTAACGTTGTACCATAAATGACGCATAAGGGTGAAACTTTTAGAGATTCCTGGTTAGTCTAAGCTGGTAGTGTAAATATGTTCCTCGGTGTTAGTAGTTCGCTATCTCTCTCTCTCTCTCTCTCTCTCTCTCGCTATCTCTCTCGCTCTCGATCATTCTCTCTCCCTCTCCATCTCTCTCTCGCTATCTCTCTCTTTCACTAGACTTCTCTCTCACTCCTAGACGTCTCTCTTACCATGCCAGCTTTAATCCTCTCTCTCTCTCTCTCTCTCTCTCTCTCTCTCCTAACATTCCACCCTCCATCGTACATTTAGCTTCCGTCATAGACTTCCCTCCATTGTAACACTTACTCATTCTCTCCATTTAAACCCATTAGCTCTACTTAGCTCCCCAAAATTTCTCTCTCTCTCTCTACTATTCCAGCCTAGATTTCCGTCCATTGAAACACTTACTCATTCTCACCATTTATCCCTATCATCTCGCCTTCCTTCTCTCTCTCTCTCTCTCTCTCTCTCACTCTCTCTCTCTCTCTTCTCCCCTATCCTTTCTTAGACTTCTAACCTATCAGTCCACCCTCCGCCTCTCCCTTTACCTCCCCCGCCCTCCCTCATATTTTTAGCGTCTCTCCTATTGTAACACTTGATTATTCTCACCATTTATACCTAGCATCTCGCCTTCTTTCTCATAGGCTTCTCTCTCTCTCGCTCTCTCTCTTCTAACCCCTACTAGACTTCTCTCCTACCATTCCACCTTTCTTCCTCTCTCTCTCTTTACCTCGCCTAGCGTTCCGCCTTCATTCGTATTTTTACCTTACCGCCAGTGTAACACATTAATAACATTGAATATCAATTACAAAAAGACTTGAAATATCTACTTTTTAAAGAACCAATAAGATAAACATATGAAAAACTAAGGAATAATACACTCGACAAGGCTTAACATACGTACTTTATACACATCACCATTATTACAACTGAAATTCCTTTAATGATAACCTATCACATCGTTATGAGCTAAGAGAAAAACAGAAAAAAAATTCAATTTACACCGTAAAATATTCCACTACAACACAGACCGCTAGACTGAACAGTACTATGAAAATAAACGTCCGTGAATCAAGCGCGCTTATAACACGAAGTCTCACATCCGACTAGTTTAAATATAATCTGGTAAATAAAAGTTAGGAGGCAAGGGCAGAAACCTAGGAGGCAAGGGCAGAAACCTAAAAGGCAAGGGCAAACATAAGAGGCAAAGACAGAAACCTAGGAGGCGAGGTCAGAAACCTAGGAGGCAAGGGCAGAAACCAAGGAGGCAAGGGCAGAAACCTAAGAGGCAAGGGCAGAAACCAAGGAGGGAAGGTCAGAAACCTAGGAGGCTAGGTCAGAAACCTAGGAGGCAAGGTCAGAAACCTAGGAGGCAAGGTCAGAAACCTAGGAGGCAAGGGCAGAAACCTAGGAGGCAAGGGCAGAAACCTAAGAGGCAAGGGCAGAAACCTAAGAGGCAAAGACAGAAACCTAGGAGGCAAGGTCAGAAACCAAGGAGGGAAGGTCAGAAACCAAAGAGGGAAGGTCAGAAACCTAGGAGGCAAGGTCAGAAACCTAGGAGGCAAGGTCACAAACCTAGGAGGCACGGGCAGAAACCTAAGAGGCAAGGGCAGAAACCTAAGAGGCATAGACAGAAACCTAGGAGGCAAGGTCAGAAACCTAGGAGGCAATGGCAGAAACCTAGGAGGCAAGGGCAGAAACCTAGGAGGCAAGGGCAGAAACCTAGGAGGCAAGGACAGAAACCTAGGAGGCAAGGGCAGAAACCTAGGAGGCAAGGGCAGAAACCTAAGAGGCAAGGGCAGAAACCTAAGAGGCAAAGACAGAAACCTAGGAGGCAAGGTCAGAAACCTAGGAGGCAAGGGTAGAAACCTAGGAGGCAAGGACAGAAACCTAGGAGGCAAGGCCAGAAACCTAGGAGGCAATGGTAGAAACCTAAGAGGCAAGGACAGAAAACTAGGAAGCAAAGGCTGAAAAACACTCGTACTGACTAAGGCTTCCAATGTGTATTTGATTGTCTCCCTATTTTTGTCTGCATAACCTAATATATCACTTTCATTTATTCTATCGATAAACGTTTCAAAGTCATTTCTGTTGTTAACTAACAAGGGTTTGTCTAACCCTGTCGCGTTATTTGAGCTTGCGTGAAAGTAACGCAGCACCTGTGTCTCTCTATGTCTTAAAACTAGATGATGACTATAATTTTAGGTTACACAAATAGCACGTGGATACTAAAAAACCAACTTTTCGAAAATAGGTTACTAAAATAACACGTGGATACTAAACAACCAACTTATCGAAAATATGAGTTTACCCCCCTTACAATTTTTGAGGGTTACGCCCTGAAATTGATAAATATCGTTAATTTAGCACGTAGGCTTACCTAAAACTTTATTTTAGACATCCCCATTGCAAAAATTTACATTAAAACCCACTTTTAGGATTTTACCCCCATATCATTTTTTAGGGTTACGCCCATGAAATCGATAAAAAATTGAAATTTAACCTCTAGGCATACCCCAAACTTTATTTTAGACATCCCCATAACAAAGATTTACATTAAAAACCACTTTTAGGATTTTACCCCCGGACCATTTTTGAGGGTTACGCCCATGAAATCGGTAAAAAAATCGTAAATTTTCACTCTAGGCATACCCTAAACTTTATTTTAGACATCCCCACACCAAAAATTAACTTAAAAATCACTTTTGAAATTGTTACCCCCTTACCATTTTTGAGGGTTACGCCCATGGAATCGATAAAAATCGTAAATATAGCACTTAGGCTTACCTAAAACTTTATTTTAGACATTCCCACACCAAAAATTAACTCAAAAAACACTTTTTAAATTGTTACCCCCCTTAACATTTTTTTAGGGTTACGCCCCTGAAATCGATAAAAATCGTAAATTTAGCACGTAGGCTTACTTAAAACTTTATTTTAGACATCCCCATTGCAAAAATTTACATAAAAAACCACTTTTAGGATTTTACCCCCTTAGCATTTTTGAGGGTTACGCCCCTGAAATCGGTAAAAATCGTAAATTTTCACGCTAGGCTTACTTAAAACTTTATTTTAGACATCCCCATACCAAAAATTTACTTAAAAATCACTTTTGAAATTGTAACCCCCCTTACCATTTTTGAGGGTACGCCCCTGAAATCGACAAAAATCGTAAATTTAGCACGTAGGCTTACTTAAAACTTTATTTTAGACATCCCCACACCAAAAATTTACTTAAAAATCACTTTTGAAATTGTAACCCCCCCCCCCTTACCATTTTTGAGGGTTACGCCCCTGAAATCGATAAAAAATTGAAATATAACCTCAAGGCATACCTCCCACATAATATTTGACACCCCTACATATCGAATTCCAACAAAAAAACAACAGAAAGCTAGTAGTAGGTGTGGCTGTTTATCCACCGTAAAAGTGCAAGGACATGCACCAAAAGACAATAGATTTGGCACCGATACTGTTTCTTAGGTTCCTTGCGTCTTAGGTTTCTGCCCTGTTTCGTACAGTATCGGTGCCAAATCTATTGTCTTTCGGTGCATGTCCTTGCACTTTTACGGTGGGTAAACAGCCACACCTACTACTAGCTTTTTGTTGTTTTTTTTTGTTGGAATTTGATATGTAGGGGTGTCAAATATTATGTGGGAGGTATGCCTTGAGGTTATATTTCAATTTTTTATCGATTTCAGGGGCGTAACCCTCAAAAATGGTAAGGGGGGGTTACAATTTCAAAAGTGATTTTTAAGTAAATTTTTGGTGTGGGGATGTCTAAAATAAAGTTTTAAGTAAGCCTACGTGCTAAATTTACGATTTTTGTCGATTTCAGGGGCGTAACCCTCAAAAATGGTAAGGGGGGTTACAATTTCAAAAGTGATTTTTAAGTAAATTTTTGGTATGGGGATGTCTAAAATAAAGTTTTAAGTAAGCCTAGCGTGAAAATTTACGATTTTTACCGATTTGAGGGGCGTAACCCTCAAAAATGCTAAGGGGGTAAAATCCTAAAAGTGGTTTTTTATGTAAATTTTTGCAATGGGGATGTCTAAAATAAAGTTTTAAGTAAGCCTACGTGCTAAATTTACGATTTTTATCGATTTCAGGGGCGTAACCCTAAAAAATGTTAATGGGGGTAACAATTTAAAAAGTGTTTTTTGCGTTAATTTTTGGTGTGGGGATGTCTAAAATAAAGTTTTAGGTAAGCCTAAGTGCTATATTTACGATTTTTATCGATTCCATGGGCGTAACCCTCAAAAATGGTAAGGGGGTAACAATTTCAAAAGTGATTTTTAAGTTAATTTTTGGTGTGGGGATTTCTAAAATAAAGTTTAGGGTATGCCTAGAGTGAAAATTTACGATATTGTTACCGATTTCATGGGCGTAACCCTCAAAAATGGTCCGGGGGTAAAATCCTAAAAGTGGTTTTTAATGTAAATCTTTGTTATGGGGATGTCTAAAATAAAGTTACCGATTTCATGGGCGTAACCCTAAAAAACGGTAAGGGAGGTAACAATTTCAAAAGTGATTTTTAAGTTAATTTTTGGTATGGGGATGTCTAAAATAAAGTTTGGGGTATGCCTAGAGTGAAAATTTACGATTTTTACCGATTTCATGGGCGTAACCCTAAAAAACGGTAAGGGAGGTAACAATTTCAAAAGTGATTTTTAAGTTAATTTTTGGTATGGGGATGGCTAAAATAAAGTTTTAGGTAAGCCTACGTGCTAAAATTACGATTTTTATCGATTCCATGGGCGTAACCCTCAAAAATGGTAAGGGTGGTAACAATTTCAAAAGTGGTTTTTAATGTAAATCTTTGTTATGGGGATGTCTATAATAAAGTTTTAGGTAAGCCTACGTGCTTAAATTATAATTTTTTATCGATTTCATGGGCGTAACCCTAAAAAATGATATGGGGGTAAAATCCTAAAAGTGGTTTTTAATGTAAATTTTTGCAATGGGGATGTCTAAAATAAAGTTTTAGGTAAGCCTACGTGCTAAATTAACGATTTTTATCAATTTCAGGGCGTAACCCTAAAAAATGGTAAGGGGGGTAAACTCATATTTTCGATAAGTTGGTTGTTTAGTATCCACGTGTTATTTTAGTAACCTATTTTCGAAAAGTTGGTTTTTTAGTATCCACGTGCTATTTGTGTAACCTAAAATTATAGTCATCATCTAGTTTTAAGACATAGAGAGACACAGGTGCTGCGTTACTTTCACGCAAGCTCAAATAACGCGACAGGGTTAGACAAACCCTTGTTAGTTAACTACAGAAATGACTTTGAAACGTTTATCGATAGAATAAATGAAAGTGATATATTAGGTTATGCAGACAAAAATAGGGAGACAATCAAATACACATTGGAAGCCTTAGTCAGTACGAGTGTTTTTCAGCCTTTGCTTCCTAGTTTTCTGTCCTTGCCTCTTAGGTTTCTACCATTGCCTCCTAGGTTTCTGGCCTTGCCTCCTAGGTTTCTGTCCTTGCCTCCTAGGTTTCTACCCTTGCCTCCTAGGTTTCTGACCTTGCCTCCTAGGTTTCTGTCTTTGCCTCTTAGGTTTCTGCCCTTGCCTCTTAGGTTTCTGCCCTTGCCTCCTAGGTTTCTGCCCTTGCCTCCTAGGTTTCTGTCCTTGCCTCCTAGGTTTCTGCCCTTGCCTCCTAGGTTTCTGCCCTTGCCTCCTAGGTTTCTGCCCTTGCCTCCTAGGTTTCTGACCTTGCCTCCTAGGTTTCTGTCTATGCCTCTTAGGTTTCTGCCCTTGCCTCTTAGGTTTCTGCCCGTGCCTCCTAGGTTTCTGACCTTGCCTCCTAGGTTTCTGACCTTGCCTCCTAGGTTTCTGACCTTCCCTCTTTGGTTTCTGACCTTCCCTCCTTGGTTTCTGACCTTGCCTCCTAGGTTTCTGTCTTTGCCTCTTAGGTTTCTGCCCTTGCCTCTTAGGTTTCTGCCCTTGCCTCCTAGGTTTCTGCCCTTGCCTCCTAGGTTTCTGACCTTGCCTCCTAGGTTTCTGACTTTGCCTCCTAGGTTTCTGACCTAGCCTCCTAGGTTTCTGACCTTCCCTCCTTGGTTTCTGCCCTTGCCTCTTAGGTTTTTCCCTTGCCTCCTTGGTTTCTGCCCTTGCCTCCTAGGTTTCTGACCTCGCCTCCTAGGTTTCTGTCTTTGCCTCTTATGTTTGCCCTTGCCTTTTAGGTTTCTGCCCTTGCCTTCTAACTTTTATTTACCAGATTATATTTAAACTAGTCGGATGTGAGACTTCGTGTTATAAGCGCGCTTGATTCACGGACGTTTATTTTCATAGTACTGTTCAGTCTAGCGGTCTGTGTTGTAGTGGAATATTTTACGGTGTAAGTTGAATTTTTTTCTGTTTTTCTCTTAGCTCATAACGATGTGATAGGTTATCATTAAAGGAATTTCAGTTGTATTAATGGTGATGTGTATAAAGTACGTATGTTAAGCCTTGTCGAGTGTATTATTCCTTAGTTTTTCATATGTTTATCTTATTGGTTCTTTAAAAAGTAGATATTTCAAGTCTTTTTGTAATTGATATTCAATGTTATTAATGTGTTACACTGGCGGTAAGGTAAAAATACGAATGAAGGCGGAACGCTAGGCGAGGTAAAGAGAGAGAGAGAGGAAGAAAGGTGGAATGGTAGGAGAGAAGTCTAGTAGGGGTTAGAAGAGAGAGAGCGAGAGAGAGAGAAGCCTATGAGAAAGAAGGCGAGATGCTAGGTATAAATGGTGAGAATAATCAAGTGTTACAATAGGAGGGACGCTAAAAATATTAGGGAGGGCGGGGGAGGTAAAGGGAGAGGCGGAGGGTGGACTGATAGGTTAGAAGTCTAAGAAAGGATAGGGGAGAAAGAGAGAGAGAGTGAGAGAGAGAGAGAGAGAGAGAGAAGGAAGGCGAGATGATAGGGATAAATGGTGAGAATGAGTAAGTGTTTCAATGGACGGAAATCTAGGCTGGAATAGTAGAGAGAGAGAGAGAGAGAAATTTTGGGGAGCTAAGTAGAGCTAATGGGTTTATATGGAGAGAATGAGTAAGTGTTACAATGGAGGGAAGTCTATGACGGAAGCTAAATGTACGATGGAGGGTGGAATGTTAGGAGAGAGAGAGAGAGAGAGAGAGAGAGAGAGAGAGAGAGAGAGAGGATGAAAGCTGGCATGGTAAGAGATACGTCTAGGAGTGAGAGAGAAGTCTAGTGAAAGAGAGAGATAGCGAGAGAGAGAGATGGAGAGGGAGAGAGAATGATCGAGAGCGAGAGAGAGATAGCGAGAGAGAGAGAGAGATAGCGAACCACTAACACCGAGGAACATATTTACACTACCAGCTTAGACTAACCAGGAATCTCTAAAAGTTTCACCCTTATGCGTCATTTATGGTACAACGTTAAGCAGACACCCAACTACATAGCTATAAATATTTTCTAACGTCTACCTGGCGCGATAGCGTCCCACCGAACCGAGATAATCCCCGATCCGATAGCACGCTGTCCGAACCACTCGAGCTAATCTGAAGGGGTCACCCGCTGACACGCGATCCGCCCCGAGATCACCACGCAACCGCGCGATCCGCCCCGAGGTCACCACGACGACCGCCCGCCGGACGAGGGGTCACACCGCACGGGCGGGGTCCGGGACTAGAGGTCAACATCCCGACACGAGCAGTCATGGTTAACTCCCCTTGTCTCTCGTGTACATTTCGCGCGAAATTTGCGCCGCGCGCCGCCCTATATATCTTTGTTAATTTAGCGCCACAATAATATCCAAATCCTTCCTGGTATACTACTTGCGATGGTGTCACATTCGAAGTCTACAAATATCCTTCTGTGTGCTCTCTCTATAGCTATAATTTCTGCAGAGTAATTGGAGCAGTATTCTCCGCATGGACCGTAAATTTGGGGGTAGTCGTCTGGGTGAGAGTAGGGATACTTGACAACAGCACCGTAACCAGCATTTAGGGTGGCCTTGAATGCAGATCCATCAGCATAAACGTGGACGGCATTGCGTGGATACTGGTCAATGGTTTCCAGTGCTATGGCTTTGAGTATGGGAGGTAGAGTATTTCTATCTGCTGGGGGGTCGGAGAGCTCAGTCCTGACATCGGGGACAACTATTTGGCGGCAAAGTGCTTCAGGACGGATGGGCATATCTTGGAGTCTGTCTGCTGGAAGGTGATGTTTGGGGCTGTAGTTAAATGCATGGTCTAAAAAGGATGATTTCTTGATTCGGATTTTCAGCCGCCACTTTTCTACCATAATGCGATTTTCCCCTGTTGGTTCCGTCCGCAAATATCTCTCGTAGGTTTCCACTACAGCACGTTCTCTTTGAATGCCGAGAGGTTCGATGTTATTGTGTATTTCGCAAGCATTATTAGGAGTTGCTTTCATTGCACCGCTAATAAATCTCAGGGCTTGATTTTGAATTTTATCTAAGCTTTGGAGTAGAGTCTTGCTAGCAATAGAATGCAGAGGTAGTGAATAGTCTATTACTGATCGCACGTAGCCAGTATAGAGTTGACGCAATGTTTGTTGGTCTGCCCCCCCCCCCCCCCCCATTCACAAGTGGCGAGGTGTTTTATGATCCTGAGTCTAGTTGTGGTTTTCTCTATCAGCTTGTTTATGTGTTGTTTCAGAGATAGCCTTTGGTCTAAGTCAACTCCCAGGTATCTCGGATATTTGTCGTAGTTTAGTTTCTCTCCGTTCATTCTAACATCTATTTCTTCCCTTTGACTTTGTTGCTTAGGGTAAATATACTGTAGACTGTCCTCTCAGTGCTAGGCTCTAACTTCCAGAACTGGCAGTAAGCAGCAATGGTAGTGAGGTTCGTATTTATGTTATGGCTAAGGGCTTCAATATTCCTGCCTCTTACCCAGATGGCAAGGTCGTCCGCAAAAAGTGCCTTACGACATGTGATATATTCTGGCATGTCATTTATAAACATAAGGAACAATGTGCAACTTAGGGCTGATCCTTGAGGTAGGCCTTCCTCCAGAGTTCTTTGTTTGGAAGTTGTTCCCGTGTATGTTGTTTGTATTGTTCGATTACAAAAGAAGCCCTTTATCCACTTGTACATTCGTCCTGATATTCCCATTTTTTGCAGTTTAAATAGAAGACCTTTTCTCCAGACTCTGTCATACGCTTGTTTCAGGTCAATGAATGTGGCTATTACGTGTTTTTGCTCCTGGAATGAGTCACCTATCTCTTGAGCGAGTCTTACCAGCTGGTCCATGGTACGCTTGTTTCAGGTCAATGAATGTGGCTATTACGTGTTTTTGCTCCTGGAATGAGTCACCTATCTCTTGAGTGAGTCTTATCAGCTGGTCCATGGTACGCTTGTTTCAGGTCAATGAATGTGGCTATTACGTGTTTTTGCTCCTGGAATGAGTCACCTATCTCTTGAGTGAGTCTTATCAGCTGGTCCATGGTACGCTTGTTCTTTCTCAAGCCTGCTTGCTAATTGTTGAGTGTCTTCGTGTTCTCAAGCCACCAGTACAGCCTTTCGTTGACCATTCGTTCTGCTATTTTTCCCAGATTAGAGGTCAGGGAGATTGGTCTGTAACTGCTGAGGTTGTTGGGATCTTCCCCTTTCTTTAGTTAGGGTGTTACATTAGCTTTCTTCCACTGAGCCGGCAGCTTACCCTCTCTCCACGTTATGTTGATAAACTCTAAGATGACATCAAGTTCTTTGATTGAGAGGTTGGTAATAAGTTCGTTAGTCCGTCTATCGGGGCCAGCAGATTTCCCCGTTCTACACTTATCTAGGGCAGCTTTTAGCTCTGGAAGGGTGACATCTTTTTCAAAGACTTCAATGCTTACTGTATGGCGCTTTTCCATTTCTTTGGTAAGTTTGTTAATAGCGTAGTCTAGTCTTTGGTTGTCTCGTTGTTTGTTAATAGCGTAGTCTAGTCTTTGGTTGTCTCGTTGTTTGTTAATAGCGTAGTTTAGTCTTTGGTTGTCTCGTTGTTTGTTAATAGCGTAGTCTAGTCTTTGGTTGTCTCGTTGTTTGTTAATAGCGTAGTCTAGTCTTTGGTTGTCTTTGGTTGTCTCGTTGTTTGTTAATAGCGTAGTCTAGTCTTTGGTTGTCTCGTTGTTTGTTAATAGCGTAGTCTAGTCTTTGGTTGTCTCGTTGTTTGTTAATAGCGTAGTCTAGTCTTTGGTTGTCTCGTTGTTTGTTAATAGCATAGTCTAGTCTTTGGTTGTCTCGTTGTTTGTTGATAGCGTAGTCTAGTCTTTGGTTGTCTCGTTGTTTGTTAATAGCGTAGTCTAGTCTTTGGTTGTCTCGTTGTTTGTTAATAGCGTAGTCTAGTCTTTGGTTGTCTCGTTGTTTGTTAATAGCGTAGTCTAGTCTTTGGTTGTCTCGTTGTTTGTTAATAGCGTAGTCTAGTCTTTGGTTGTCTCGTTGTTTGTTAATAGCGTAGTCTAGTCTTTGGTTGTCTCGTTGTTTGTTAATAGCGTAGTCTAGTCTTTGGTTGTCTCGTTGTTTGTTAATAGCGTAGTCTAGTCTTTGGTTGTCTCGTTGTTTGTTAATAGCGTAGTCTAGTCTTTGGTTGTCTCGTTGTTTGTTAATAGCGTAGTCTAGTCTTTGGTTGTCTCGTTGTTTGTTAATAGCGTAGTCTAGTCTTTGGTTGTCTCGTTGTTTGTTAATAGCGTAGTCTAGTCTTTGGTTGTCTCGTTGTTTGTTAATAGCGTAGTCTAGTCTTTGGTTGTCTCGTTGTTTGTTAATAGCGTAGTCTAGTCTTTGGTTGTCTCGTTGTTTGTTAATAGCGTAGTCTAGTCTTTGGTTGTCTCGTTGTTTGTTAATAGCGTAGTCTAGTCTTTGGTTGTCTCGTTGTTTGTTGATAGCGTAGTCTAGTCTTTGGTTGTCTCGTTGTTTGTTAATAGCGTAGTCTAGTCTTTGGTTGTCTCGTTGTTTGTTAATAGCGTAGTCTAGTCTTTGGTTGTCTCGTTGTTTGTTAATAGCGTAGTCTAGTCTTTGGTTGTCTCGTTGTTTGTTAATAGCGTAGTCTAGTTTTTGGTTGTCTCGTTGTTTGTTAATAGCGTAGTCTAGTCTTTGGTTGTCTCGTTGTTTGTTAATAGCGTAGTCTAGTCTTTGGTTGTCTCGTTGTTTGTTGATAGCGTAGTCTAGTCTTTGGTTGTCTCGTTGTTTGTTAATAGCGTAGTCTAGTCTTTGGTTGTCTCGTTGTTTGTTGATAGCGTAGTCTAGTCTTTGGTTGTCTCGTTGTTTGTTAATAGCGTAGTCTAGTCTTTGGTTGTCTCGTTGTTTGTTAATAGCGTAGTCTAGTCTTTGGTTGTCTCGTTGTTTGTTAATAGCATAGTCTAGTCTTTGGTTGTCTCGTTGTTTGTTAATAGCGTAGTCTAGTCTTTGGTTGTCTCGTTGTTTGTTAATAGCGTAGTCTAGTCTTTGGTTGTCTCGTTGTTTGTTAATAGCGTAGTCTAGTCTTTGGTTGTCTCGTTGTTTGTTAATAGCGTAGTCTAGTCTTTGGTTGTCTCGTTGTTTGTTAATAGCGTAGTCTAGTCTTTGGTTGTCTCGTTGTTTGTTAATAGCGTAGTCTAGTCTTTGGTTGTCTCGTTGTTTGTTGATAGCGTAGTCTATCTAGTCTTTGGTTGTCTCGTTGTTTGTTAATAACGTAGTCTAGTCTTTGGTTGTCTCGTTGTTTGTTAATAGCGTAGTCTAGTCTTTGGTTGTCTCGTTGTTTGTTAATAGCGTAGTCTAGTCTTTGGTTGTCTCGTTGTTTGTTAATAGCGTAGTCTAGTCTTTGGTTGTCTCGTTGTTTGTTAATAGCGTAGTCTAGTCTTTGGTTGTCTCGTTGTTTGTTAATAGCGTAGTCTAGTCTTTGGTTGTCTCGTTGTTTGTTAATAGCGTAGTCTAGTCTTTGGTTGTCTCGTTGTTTGTTAATAGCGTAGTCTAGTCTTTGGTTGTCTCGTTGTTTGTTAATAGCGTAGTCTAGTCTTTGGTTGTCTCGTTGTTTGTTAATAGCGTAGTCTAGTTTTTGGTTGTCTCGTTGTTTGTTGATAGCGTAGTCTATCTAGTCTTTGGTTGTTTCGTTGTTTGTTAATAGCGTAGTCTAGTCTTTGGTTGTCTCGTTGTTTGTTGATAGCGTAGTCTATCTAGTCTTTGGTTGTCTCGTTGTTTGTTAATAGCGTAGTCTAGTCTTTGGTTGTCTCGTTGTTTGTTAATAGCGTAGTCTAGTCTTTGGTTGTCTCGTTGTTTGTTAATAGCGTAGTCTAGTCTTTGGTTGTCTCGTTGTTTGTTAATAGCATAGTCTAGTCTTTGGTTGTCTCGTTGTTTGTTAATAGCGTAGTCTAGTCTTTGGTTGTCTCGTTGTTTGTTAATAGCGTAGTCTAGTCTTTGGTTGTCTCGTTGTTTGTTAATAGCGTAGTCTAGTCTTTGGTTGTCTCGTTGTTTGTTAATAGCGTAGTCTAGTCTTTGGTTGTCTCGTTGTTTGTTAATAGCGTAGTCTAGTCTTTGGTTGTCTCGTTGTTTGTTAATAGCGTAGTCTAGTCTTTGGTTGTCTCGTTGTTTGTTAATAGCGTAGTCTAGTCTTTGGTTGTCTCGTTGTTTGTTGATAGCGTAGTCTAGTCTTTGGTTGTCTCGTTGTTTGTTGATAGCGTAGTCTAGTCTTTGGTTGTCTCGTTGTTTGTTGATAGCGTAGTCTAGTCTTTGGTTGTCTCGTTGTTTGTTGATAGCGTAGTCTAGTCTTTGGTTGTCTCGTTGTTTGTTGATAGCGTAGTCTAGTCTTTGGTTGTCTCGTTGTTTGTTGATAGCGTAGTCTAGTCTTTGGTTGTCTCGTTGTTTGTTAATAGCGTAGTCTAGTCTTTGGTTGTCTCGTTGTTTGTTAATAGCGTAGTCTAGTCTTTGGTTGTCTCGTTGTTTGTTAATAGCGTAGTCTAGTCTTTGGTTGTCTCGTTGTTTGTTAATAGCGTAGTCTAGTCTTTGGTTGTCTCGTTGTTTGTTAATAGCGTAGTCTAGTCTTTGGTTGTCTCGTTGTTTGTTAATAGCGTAGTCTAGTCTTTGGTTGTCTCGTTGTTTGTTAATAGCGTAGTCTAGTCTTTGGTTGTCTCGTTGTTTGTTGATAGCGTAGTCTAGTCTTTGGTTGTCTCGTTGTTTGTTGATAGCGTAGTCTAGTCTTTGGTTGTCTCGTTGTTTGTTGATAGCGTAGTCTAGTCTTTGGTTGTCTCGTTGTTTGTTGATAGCGTAGTCTAGTCTTTGGTTGTCTCGTTGTTTGTTGATAGCGTAGTCTAGTCTTTGGTTGTCTCGTTGTTTGTTAATAGCGTAGTCTAGTCTTTGGTTGTCTCGTTGTTTGTTAATAGCGTAGTCTAGTCTTTGGTTGTCTCGTTGTTTGTTAATAGCGTAGTCTAGTCTTTGGTTGTCTCGTTGTTTGTTAATAGCGTAGTCTAGTCTTTGGTTGTCTCGTTGTTTGTTAATAGCGTAGTCTAGTCTTTGGTTGTCTCGTTGTTTGTTAATAGCGTAGTCTAGTCTTTGGTTGTCTCGTTGTTTGTTAATAGCGTAGTCTAGTCTTTGGTTGTCTCGTTGTTTGTTAATAGCGTAGTCTAGTCTTTGGTTGTCTCGTTGTTTGTTAATAGCGTAGTCTAGTCTTTGGTTGTCTCGTTGTTTGTTAATAGCGTAGTCTAGTCTTTGGTTGTCTCGTTGTTTGTTAATAGCGTAGTCTAGTCTTTGGTTGTCTCGTTGTTTGTTAATAGCGTAGTCTAGTCTTTGGTTGTCTCGTTGTTTGTTAATAGCGTAGTCTAGTCTTTGGTTGTCTCGTTGTTTGTTAATAGCGTAGTCTAGTCTTTGGTTGTCTCGTTGTTTGTTAATAGCGTAGTCTAGTCTTTGGTTGTCTCGTTGTTTGTTAATAGCGTAGTCTAGTCTTTGGTTGTCTCGTTGTTTGTTAATAGCGTAGTCTAGTCTTTGGTTGTCTCGTTGTTTGTTAATAGCGTAGTCTAGTCTTTGGTTGTCTCGTTGTTTGTTAATAGCGTAGTCTAGTCTTTGGTTGTCTCGTTGTTTGTTAATAGCGTAGTCTAGTCTTTGGTTGTCTCGTTGTTTGTTAATAGCGTAGTCTAGTCTTTGGTTGTCTCGTTGTTTGTTAATAGCGTAGTCTAGTCTTTGGTTGTCTCGTTGTTTGTTAATAGCGTAGTCTAGTCTTTGGTTGTCTCGTTGTTTGTTAATAGCGTAGTCTAGTCTTTGGTTGTCTCGTTGTTTGTTAATAGCGTAGTCTAGTCTTTGGTTGTCTCGTTGTTTGTTAATAGCGTAGTCTAGTCTTTGGTTGTCTCGTTGTTTGTTGATAGCGTAGTCTAGTCTTTGGTTGTCTCGTTGTTTGTTGATAGCGTAGTCTAGTCTTTGGTTGTCTCGTTGTTTGTTAATAGCGTAGTCTAGTCTTTGGTTGTCTCGTTGTTTGTTAATAGCGTAGTCTAGTCTTTGGTTGTCTCGTTGTTTGTTAATAGCGTAGTCTAGTCTTTGGTTGTCTCGTTGTTTGTTAATAGCGTAGTCTAGTCTTTGGTTGTCTCGTTGTTTGTTAATAGCGTAGTCTAGTCTTTGGTTGTCTCGTTGTTTGTTAATAGCGTAGTCTAGTCTTTGGTTGTCTCGTTGTTTGTTAATAGCGTAGTCTAGTCTTTGGTTGTCTCGTTGTTTGTTAATAGCGTAGTCTAGTCTTTGGTTGTCTCGTTGTTTGTTAATAGCGTAGTCTAGTCTTTGGTTGTCTCGTTGTTTGTTAATAGCGTAGTCTAGTCTTTGGTTGTCTCGTTGTTTGTTAATAGCGTAGTCTAGTCTTTGGTTGTCTCGTTGTTTGTTAATAGCGTAGTCTAGTCTTTGGTTGTCTCGTTGTTTGTTAATAGCGTAGTCTAGTCTTTGGTTGTCTCGTTGTTTGTTAATAGCGTAGTCTAGTCTTTGGTTGTCTCGTTGTTTGTTAATAGCGTAGTCTAGTCTTTGGTTGTCTCGTTGTTTGTTAATAGCGTAGTCTAGTCTTTGGTTGTCTCGTTGTTTGTTAATAGCGTAGTCTAGTCTTTGGTTGTCTCGTTGTTTGTTAATAGCGTAGTCTAGTCTTTGGTTGTCTCGTTGTTTGTTAATAGCGTAGTCTAGTCTTTGGTTGTCTCGTTGTTTGTTAATAGCGTAGTCTAGTCTTTGGTTGTCTCGTTGTTTGTTAATAGCGTAGTCTAGTCTTTGGTTGTCTCGTTGTTTGTTAATAGCGTAGTCTAGTCTTTGGTTGTCTCGTTGTTTGTTAATAGCGTAGTCTAGTCTTTGGTTGTCTCGTTGTTTGTTAATAGCGTAGTCTAGTCTTTGGTTGTCTCGTTGTTTGTTAATAGCGTAGTCTAGTCTTTGGTTGTCTCGTTGTTTGTTAATAGCGTAGTCTAGTCTTTGGTTGTCTCGTTGTTTGTTAATAGCGTAGTCTAGTCTTTGGTTGTCTCGTTGTTTGTTAATAGCGTAGTCTAGTCTTTGGTTGTCTCGTTGTTTGTTAATAGCGTAGTCTAGTCTTTGGTTGTCTCGTTGTTTGTTAATAGCGTAGTCTAGTCTTTGGTTGTCTCGTTGTTTGTTAATAGCGTAGTCTAGTCTTTGGTTGTCTCGTTGTTTGTTAATAGCGTAGTCTAGTCTTTGGTTGTCTCGTTGTTTGTTAATAGCGTAGTCTAGTCTTTGGTTGTCTCGTTGTTTGTTGATAGCGTAGTCTAGTCTTTGGTTGTCTCGTTGTTTGTTAATAGCGTAGTCTAGTCTTTGGTTGTCTCGTTGTTTGTTAATAGCGTAGTCTAGTCTTTGGTTGTCTCGTTGTTTGTTAATAGCGTAGTCTAGTCTTTGGTTGTCTCGTTGTTTGTTAATAGCGTAGTCTAGTCTTTGGTTGTCTCGTTGTTTGTTGATAGCGTAGTCTAGTCTTTGGTTGTCTCGTTGTTTGTTGATAGCGTAGTCTAGTCTTTGGTTGTCTCGTTGTTTGTTGATAGCGTAGTCTAGTCTTTGGTTGTCTCGTTGTTTGTTAATAGCGTAGTCTAGTCTTTGGTTGTCTCGTTGTTTGTTAATAGCGTAGTCTAGTCTTTGGTTGTCTCGTTGTTTGTTAATAGCGTAGTCTAGTCTTTGGTTGTCTCGTTGTTTGTTAATAGCGTAGTCTAGTCTTTGGTTGTCTCGTTGTTTGTTAATAGCGTAGTCTAGTCTTTGGTTGTCTCGTTGTTTGTTATAGCGTAGTCTAGTCTTTGGTTGTCTCGTTGTTTGTTAATAGCGTAGTCTATCTAGTCTTTGGTTGTCTCGTTGTTTGTTAATAGCGTAGTCTAGTCTTTGGTTGTCTCGTTGTTTGTTAATAGCGTAGTCTAGTCTTTGGTTGTCTCGTTGTTTGTTAATAGCGTAGTCTAGTCTTTGATTGTCTCGTTGTTTGTTAATAGCGTAGTCTAGTCTTTGGTTGTCTCGTTGTTTGTTAATAGCGTAGTCTAGTCTTTGGTTGTCTCGTTGTTTGTTAATAGCGTAGTCTAGTCTTTGGTTGTCTCGTTGTTTGTTAATAGCGTAGACTAGTCTTTGGTTGTCTCGTTGTTTGTTAATAGCGTAGTCTAGTCTTTGGTTGTCTCGTTGTTTGTTAATAGCGTAGTCTAGTCTTTGGTTGTCTCGTTGTTTGTTAATAGCGTAGTCTAGTCTTTGGTTGTCTCGTTGTTTGTTGATAGCGTAGTCTATCTAGTCTTTGGTTGTCTCGTTGTTTGTTAATAGCGTAGTCTAGTCTTTGGTTGTCTCGTTGTTTGTTGATAGCGTAGTCTATCTTGTCTTTGGTTGTCTCGTTGTTTGTTAATAGCGTAGTCTAGTCTTTGGTTGTCTCGTTGTTTGTTAATAGCGTAGTCTAGTCTTTGGTTGTCTCGTTGTTTGTTAATAGCGTAGTCTAGTCTTTGGTTGTCTCGTTGTTTGTTAATAGCGTAGTCTAGTCTTTGGTTGTCTCGTTGTTTGTTAATAGCGTAGTCTAGTCTTTGGTTGTCTCGTTGTTTGTTAATAGCGTAGTCTAGTCTTTGGTTGTCTCGTTGTTTGTTAATAGCGTAGTCTAGTCTTTGGTTGTCTCGTTGTTTGTTAATAGCGTAGTCTAGTCTTTGGTTGTCTCGTTGTTTGTTAATAGCGTAGTCTAGTCTTTGGTTGTCTCGTTGTTTGTTAATAGCGTAGTCTAGTCTTTGGTTGTCTCGTTGTTTGTTAATAGCGTAGTCTAGTCTTTGGTTGTCTCGTTGTTTGTTAATAGCGTAGTCTAGTCTTTGGTTGTCTCGTTGTTTGTTAATAGCGTAGTCTAGTCTTTGGTTGTCTCGTTGTTTGTTAATAGCGTAGTCTAGTCTTTGGTTGTCTCGTTGTTTGTTGATAGCGTAGTCTAGTCTTTGGTTGTCTCGTTGTTTGTTGATAGCGTAGTCTAGTCTTTGGTTGTCTCGTTGTTTGTTGATAGCGTAGTCTAGTCTTTGGTTGTCTCGTTGTTTGTTGATAGCGTAGTCTAGTCTTTGGTTGTCTCGTTGTTTGTTGATAGCGTAGTCTAGTCTTTGGTTGTCTCGTTGTTTGTTGATAGCGTAGTCTAGTCTTTGGTTGTCTCGTTGTTTGTTAATAGCGTAGTCTAGTCTTTGGTTGTCTCGTTGTTTGTTAATAGCGTAGTCTAGTCTTTGGTTGTCTCGTTGTTTGTTAATAGCGTAGTCTAGTCTTTGGTTGTCTCGTTGTTTGTTAATAGCGTAGTCTAGTCTTTGGTTGTCTCGTTGTTTGTTAATAGCGTAGTCTAGTCTTTGGTTGTCTCGTTGTTTGTTAATAGCGTAGTCTAGTCTTTGGTTGTCTCGTTGTTTGTTAATAGCGTAGTCTAGTCTTTGGTTGTCTCGTTGTTTGTTAATAGCGTAGTCTAGTCTTTGGTTGTCTCGTTGTTTGTTAATAGCGTAGTCTAGTCTTTGGTTGTCTCGTTGTTTGTTAATAGCGTAGTCTAGTCTTTGGTTGTCTCGTTGTTTGTTAATAGCGTAGTCTAGTCTTTGGTTGTCTCGTTGTTTGTTAATAGCGTAGTCTAGTCTTTGGTTGTCTCGTTGTTTGTTAATAGCGTAGTCTAGTCTTTGGTTGTCTCGTTGTTTGTTGATAGCGTAGTCTAGTCTTTGGTTGTCTCGTTGTTTGTTATAGCGTAGTCTAGTCTTTGGTTGTCTCGTTGTTTGTTAATAGCGTAGTCTAGTCTTTGGTTGTCTCGTTGTTTGTTAATAGCGTAGTCTAGTCTTTGGTTGTCTCGTTGTTTGTTAATAGCGTAGTCTAGTCTTTGGTTGTCTCGTTGTTTGTTAATAGCGTAGTCTAGTCTTTGGTTGTCTCGTTGTTTGTTAATAGCGTAGTCTAGTCTTTGGTTGTCTCGTTGTTTGTTAATAGCGTAGTCTAGTCTTTGGTTGTCTCGTTGTTTGTTAATAGCGTAGTCTAGTCTTTGGTTGTCTCGTTGTTTGTTAATAGCGTAGTCTAGTCTTTGGTTGTCTCGTTGTTTGTTAATAGCGTAGTCTAGTCTTTGGTTGTCTCGTTGTTTGTTGATAGCGTAGTCTAGTCTTTGGTTGTCTCGTTGTTTGTTAATAGCGTAGTCTAGTCTTTGGTTGTCTCGTTGTTTGTTAATAGCGTAGTCTAGTCTTTGGTTGTCTCGTTGTTTGTTAATAGCGTAGTCTAGTCTTTGGTTGTCTCGTTGTTTGTTAATAGCGTAGTCTAGTCTTTGGTTGTCTCGTTGTTTGTTAATAGCGTAGTCTAGTCTTTGGTTGTCTCGTTGTTTGTTAATAGCGTAGTCTAGTCTTTGGTTGTCTCGTTGTTTGTTAATAGCGTAGTCTAGTCTTTGGTTGTCTCGTTGTTTGTTAATAGCGTAGTCTAGTCTTTGGTTGTCTCGTTGTTTGTTAATAGCGTAGTCTAGTCTTTGGTTGTCTCGTTGTTTGTTAATAGCGTAGTCTAGTCTTTGGTTGTCTCGTTGTTTGTTGATAGCGTAGTCTATCTAGTCTTTGGTTGTCTCGTTGTTTGTTAATAGCGTAGTCTAGTCTTTGGTTGTCTCGTTGTTTGTTAATAGCGTAGTCTAGTCTTTGGTTGTCTCGTTGTTTGTTAATAGCGTAGTCTAGTCTTTGGTTGTCTCGTTGTTTGTTAATAGCGTAGTCTAGTCTTTGGTTGTCTCGTTGTTTGTTAATAGCGTAGTCTAGTCTTTGGTTGTCTCGTTGTTTGTTAATAGCGTAGTCTAGTCTTTGGTTGTCTCGTTGTTTGTTAATAGCGTAGTCTAGTCTTTGGTTGTCTCGTTGTTTGTTAATAGCGTAGTCTAGTCTTTGGTTGTCTCGTTGTTTGTTAATAGCGTAGTCTAGTCTTTGGTTGTCTCGTTGTTTGTTAATAGCGTAGTCTAGTCTTTGGTTGTCTCGTTGTTTGTTGATAGCGTAGTCTATCTAGTCTTTGGTTGTCTCGTTGTTTGTTAATAGCGTAGTCTAGTCTTTGGTTGTCTCGTTGTTTGTTAATAGCGTAGTCTATCTTGTCTTTGGTTGTCTCGTTGTTTGTTAATAGCGTAGTCTAGTCTTTGGTTGTCTCGTTGTTTGTTAATAGCGTAGTCTAGTCTTTGGTTGTCTCGTTGTTTGTTAATAGCGTAGTCTAGTCTTTGGTTGTCTCGTTGTTTGTTAATAGCGTAGTCTAGTCTTTGGTTGTCTCGTTGTTTGTTAATAGCGTAGTCTAGTCTTTGGTTGTCTCGTTGTTTGTTAATAGCGTAGTCTAGTCTTTGGTTGTCTCGTTGTTTGTTAATAGCGTAGTCTAGTCTTTGGTTGTCTCGTTGTTTGTTAATAGCGTAGTCTAGTCTTTGGTTGTCTCGTTGTTTGTTAATAGCGTAGTCTAGTCTTTGGTTGTCTCGTTGTTTGTTAATAGCGTAGTCTAGTCTTTGGTTGTCTCGTTGTTTGTTAATAGCGTAGTCTAGTCTTTGGTTGTCTCGTTGTTTGTTAATAGCGTAGTCTAGTCTTTGGTTGTCTCGTTGTTTGTTGATAGCGTAGTCTAGTCTTTGGTTGTCTCGTTGTTTGTTGATAGCGTAGTCTAGTCTTTGGTTGTCTCGTTGTTTGTTGATAGCGTAGTCTAGTCTTTGGTTGTCTCGTTGTTTGTTGATAGCGTAGTCTAGTCTTTGGTTGTCTCGTTGTTTGTTGATAGCGTAGTCTAGTCTTTGGTTGTCTCGTTGTTTGTTGATAGCGTAGTCTAGTCTTTGGTTGTCTCGTTGTTTGTTAATAGCGTAGTCTAGTCTTTGGTTGTCTCGTTGTTTGTTAATAGCGTAGTCTAGTCTTTGGTTGTCTCGTTGTTTGTTAATAGCGTAGTCTAGTCTTTGGTTGTCTCGTTGTTTGTTAATAGCGTAGTCTAGTCTTTGGTTGTCTCGTTGTTTGTTAATAGCGTAGTCTAGTCTTTGGTTGTCTCGTTGTTTGTTAATAGCGTAGTCTAGTCTTTGGTTGTCTCGTTGTTTGTTAATAGCGTAGTCTAGTCTTTGGTTGTCTCGTTGTTTGTTAATAGCGTAGTCTAGTCTTTGGTTGTCTCGTTGTTTGTTAATAGCGTAGTCTAGTCTTTGGTTGTCTCGTTGTTTGTTAATAGCGTAGTCTAGTCTTTGATTGTCTCGTTGTTTGTTAATAGCGTAGTCTAGTCTTTGGTTGTCTCGTTGTTTGTTAATAGCGTAGTCTAGTCTTTGGTTGTCTCGTTGTTTGTTAATAGCGTAGTCTAGTCTTTGGTTGTCTCGTTGTTTGTTAATAGCGTAGTCTAGTCTTTGGTTGTCTCGTTGTTTGTTGATAGCGTAGTCTAGTCTTTGGTTGTCTCGTTGTTTGTTGATAGCGTAGTCTAGTCTTTGGTTGTCTCGTTGTTTGTTGATAGCGTAGTCTAGTCTTTGGTTGTCTCGTTGTTTGTTGATAGCGTAGTCTAGTCTTTGGTTGTCTCGTTGTTTGTTGATAGCGTAGTCTAGTCTTTGGTTGTCTCGTTGTTTGTTGATAGCGTAGTCTAGTCTTTGGTTGTCTCGTTGTTTGTTAATAGCGTAGTCTAGTCTTTGGTTGTCTCGTTGTTTGTTAATAGCGTAGTCTAGTCTTTGGTTGTCTCGTTGTTTGTTAATAGCGTAGTCTAGTCTTTGGTTGTCTCGTTGTTTGTTAATAGCGTAGTCTAGTCTTTGGTTGTCTCGTTGTTTGTTAATAGCGTAGTCTAGTCTTTGGTTGTCTCGTTGTTTGTTAATAGCGTAGTCTAGTCTTTGGTTGTCTCGTTGTTTGTTAATAGCGTAGTCTAGTCTTTGGTTGTCTCGTTGTTTGTTAATAGCGTAGTCTAGTCTTTGGTTGTCTCGTTGTTTGTTAATAGCGTAGTCTAGTCTTTGGTTGTCTCGTTGTTTGTTAATAGCGTAGTCTAGTCTTTGGTTGTCTCGTTGTTTGTTAATAGCGTAGTCTAGTCTTTGGTTGTCTCGTTGTTTGTTAATAGCGTAGTCTAGTCTTTGGTTGTCTCGTTGTTTGTTAATAGCGTAGTCTAGTCTTTGGTTGTCTCGTTGTTTGTTAATAGCGTAGTCTAGTCTTTGGTTGTCTCGTTGTTTGTTAATAGCGTAGTCTAGTCTTTGGTTGTCTCGTTGTTTGTTAATAGCGTAGTCTAGTCTTTGGTTGTCTCGTTGTTTTTTAATAGCGTAGTCTAGTCTTTGGTTGTCTCGTTGTTTGTTAATAGCGTAGTCTAGTCTTTGGTTGTCTCGTTGTTTGTTAATAGCGTAGTCTAGTCTTTGGTTGTCTCGTTGTTTGTTAATAGCGTAGTCTAGTCTTTGGTTGTCTCGTTGTTTGTTAATAGCGTAGTCTAGTCTTTGGTTGTCTCGTTGTTTGTTAATAGCGTAGTCTAGTCTTTGGTTGTCTCGTTGTTTGTTAATAGCGTAGTCTAGTCTTTGGTTGTCTCGTTGTTTGTTAATAGCGTAGTCTAGTCTTTGGTTGTCTCGTTGTTTGTTGATAGCGTAGTCTAGTCTTTGGTTGTCTCGTTGTTTGTTGATAGCGTAGTCTAGTCTTTGGTTGTCTCGTTGTTTGTTGATAGCGTAGTCTAGTCTTTGGTTGTCTCGTTGTTTGTTGATAGCGTAGTCTAGTCTTTGGTTGTCTCGTTGTTTGTTGATAGCGTAGTCTAGTCTTTGGTTGTCTCGTTGTTTGTTGATAGCGTAGTCTAGTCTTTGGTTGTCTCGTTGTTTGTTAATAGCGTAGTCTAGTCTTTGGTTGTCTCGTTGTTTGTTAATAGCGTAGTCTAGTCTTTGGTTGTCTCGTTGTTTGTTAATAGCGTAGTCTAGTCTTTGGTTGTCTCGTTGTTTGTTGATAGCGTAGTCTAGTCTTTGGTTGTCTCGTTGTTTGTTATAGCGTAGTCTAGTCTTTGGTTGTCTCGTTGTTTGTTAATAGCGTAGTCTAGTCTTTGGTTGTCTCGTTGTTTGTTAATAGCGTAGTCTAGTCTTTGGTTGTCTCGTTGTTTGTTAATAGCGTAGTCTAGTCTTTGGTTGTCTCGTTGTTTGTTAATAGCGTAGTCTAGTCTTTGGTTGTCTCGTTGTTTGTTAATAGCGTAGTCTAGTCTTTGGTTGTCTCGTTGTTTGTTAATAGCGTAGTCTAGTCTTTGGTTGTCTCGTTGTTTGTTAATAGCGTAGTCTAGTCTTTGGTTGTCTCGTTGTTTGTTAATAGCGTAGTCTAGTCTTTGGTTGTCTCGTTGTTTGTTAATAGCGTAGTCTAGTCTTTGGTTGTCTCGTTGTTTGTTAATAGCGTAGTCTAGTCTTTGGTTGTCTCGTTGTTTGTTAATAGCGTAGTCTAGTCTTTGGTTGTCTCGTTGTTTGTTAATAGCGTAGTCTAGTCTTTGGTTGTCTCGTTGTTTGTTAATAGCGTAGTCTAGTCTTTGGTTGTCTCGTTGTTTGTTAATAGCGTAGTCTAGTCTTTGGTTGTCTCGTTGTTTGTTAATAGCGTAGTCTAGTCTTTGGTTGTCTCGTTGTTTGTTAATAGCGTAGTCTAGTCTTTGGTTGTCTCGTTGTTTGTTAATAGCGTAGTCTAGTCTTTGGTTGTCTCGTTGTTTGTTAATAGCGTAGTCTAGTCTTTGGTTGTCTCGTTGTTTGTTGATAGCGTAGTCTAGTCTTTGGTTGTCTCGTTGTTTGTTAATAGCGTAGTCTAGTCTTTGGTTGTCTCGTTGTTTGTTGATAGCGTAGTCTAGTCTTTGGTTGTCTCGTTGTTTGTTAATAGCGTAGTCTAGTCTTTGGTTGTCTCGTTGTTTGTTAATAGCGTAGTCTAGTCTTTGGTTGTCTCGTTGTTTGTTAATAGCGTAGTCTAGTCTTTGGTTGTCTCGTTGTTTGTTAATAGCGTAGTCTAGTCTTTGGTTGTCTCGTTGTTTGTTAATAGCGTAGTCTAGTCTTTGGTTGTCTCGTTGTTTGTTAATAGCGTAGTCTAGTCTTTGGTTGTCTCGTTGTTTGTTAATAGCGTAGTCTAGTCTTTGGTTGTCTCGTTGTTTGTTAATAGCGTAGTCTAGTCTTTGGTTGTCTCGTTGTTTGTTAATAGCGTAGTCTAGTCTTTGGTTGTCTCGTTGTTTGTTAATAGCGTAGTCTAGTCTTTGGTTGTCTCGTTGTTTGTTAATAGCGTAGTCTAGTCTTTGGTTGTCTCGTTGTTTGTTAATAGCGTAGTCTAGTCTTTGGTTGTCTCGTTGTTTGTTAATAGCGTAGTCTAGTCTTTGGTTGTCTCGTTGTTTGTTAATAGCGTAGTCTAGTCTTTGGTTGTCTCGTTGTTTGTTAATAGCGTAGTCTAGTCTTTGGTTGTCTCGTTGTTTGTTAATAGCGTAGTCTAGTCTTTGGTTGTCTCGTTGTTTGTTAATAGCGTAGTCTAGTCTTTGGTTGTCTCGTTGTTTGTTAATAGCGTAGTCTAGTCTTTGGTTGTCTCGTTGTTTGTTGATAGCGTAGTCTAGTCTTTGGTTGTCTCGTTGTTTGTTAATAGCGTAGTCTAGTCTTTGGTTGTCTCGTTGTTTGTTAATAGCGTAGTCTAGTCTTTGGTTGTCTCGTTGTTTGTTGATAGCGTAGTCTAGTCTTTGGTTGTCTCGTTGTTTGTTAATAGCGTAGTCTAGTCTTTGGTTGTCTCGTTGTTTGTTAATAGCGTAGTCTAGTCTTTGGTTGTCTCGTTGTTTGTTAATAGCGTAGTCTAGTCTTTGGTTGTCTCGTTGTTTGTTAATAGCGTAGTCTAGTCTTTGGTTGTCTCGTTGTTTGTTAATAGCGTAGTCTAGTCTTTGGTTGTCTCGTTGTTTGTTAATAGCGTAGTCTAGTCTTTGGTTGTCTCGTTGTTTGTTAATAGCGTAGTCTAGTCTTTGGTTGTCTCGTTGTTTGTTAATAGCGTAGTCTAGTCTTTGGTTGTCTCGTTGTTTGTTAATAGCGTAGTCTAGTCTTTGGTTGTCTCGTTGTTTGTTAATAGCGTAGTCTAGTCTTTGGTTGTCTCGTTGTTTGTTAATAGCGTAGTCTAGTCTTTGGTTGTCTCGTTGTTTGTTAATAGCGTAGTCTAGTCTTTGGTTGTCTCGTTGTTTGTTAATAGCGTAGTCTAGTCTTTGGTTGTCTCGTTGTTTGTTAATAGCGTAGTCTAGTCTTTGGTTGTCTCGTTGTTTGTTAATAGCGTAGTCTAGTCTTTGGTTGTCTCGTTGTTTGTTGATAGCGTAGTCTAGTCTTTGGTTGTCTCGTTGTTTGTTAATAGCGTAGTCTAGTCTTTGGTTGTCTCGTTGTTTGTTAATAGCGTAGTCTAGTCTTTGGTTGTCTCGTTGTTTGTTAATAGCGTAGTCTAGTCTTTGGTTGTCTCGTTGTTTGTTATAGCGTAGTCTAGTCTTTGGTTGTCTCGTTGTTTGTTAATAGCGTAGTCTAGTCTTTGGTTGTCTCGTTGTTTGTTAATAGCGTAGTCTAGTCTTTGGTTGTCTCGTTGTTTGTTAATAGCGTAGTCTAGTCTTTGGTTGTCTCGTTGTTTGTTAATAGCGTAGTCTAGTCTTTGGTTGTCTCGTTGTTTGTTAATAGCGTAGTCTAGTCTTTGGTTGTCTCGTTGTTTGTTAATAGCGTAGTCTAGTCTTTGGTTGTCTCGTTGTTTGTTAATAGCGTAGTCTAGTCTTTGGTTGTCTCGTTGTTTGTTAATAGCGTAGTCTAGTCTTTGTTGTCTCGTTGTTTGTTAATAGCGTAGTCTAGTCTTTGGTTGTCTCGTTGTTTGTTAATAGCGTAGTCTAGTCTTTGGTTGTCTCGTTGTTTGTTAATAGCGTAGTCTAGTCTTTGGTTGTCTCGTTGTTTGTTAATAGCGTAGTCTAGTCTTTGGTTGTCTCGTTGTTTGTTAATAGCGTAGTCTAGTCTTTGGTTGTCTCGTTGTTTGTTAATAGCGTAGTCTAGTCTTTGGTTGTCTCGTTGTTTGTTAATAGCGTAGTCTAGTCTTTGGTTGTCTCGTTGTTTGTTAATAGCGTAGTCTAGTCTTTGGTTGTCTCGTTGTTTGTTAATAGCGTAGTCTAGTCTTTGGTTGTCTCGTTGTTTGTTGATAGCGTAGTCTAGTCTTTGGTTGTCTCGTTGTTTGTTAATAGCGTAGTCTAGTCTTTGGTTGTCTCGTTGTTTGTTAATAGCGTAGTCTAGTCTTTGGTTGTCTCGTTGTTTGTTAATAGCGTAGTCTAGTCTTTGGTTGTCTCGTTGTTTGTTAATAGCGTAGTCTAGTCTTTGGTTGTCTCGTTGTTTGTTAATAGCGTAGTCTAGTCTTTGGTTGTCTCGTTGTTTGTTAATAGCGTAGTCTAGTCTTTGGTTGTCTCGTTGTTTGTTAATAGCGTAGTCTAGTCTTTGGTTGTCTCGTTGTTTGTTAATAGCGTAGTCTAGTCTTTGGTTGTCTCGTTGTTTGTTAATAGCGTAGTCTAGTCTTTGGTTGTCTCGTTGTTTGTTAATAGCGTAGTCTAGTCTTTGGTTGTCTCGTTGTTTGTTAATAGCGTAGTCTAGTCTTTGGTTGTCTCGTTGTTTGTTAATAGCGTAGTCTAGTCTTTGGTTGTCTCGTTGTTTGTTAATAGCGTAGTCTAGTCTTTGGTTGTCTCGTTGTTTGTTAATAGCGTAGTCTAGTCTTTGGTTGTCTCGTTGTTTGTTAATAGCGTAGTCTAGTCTTTGGTTGTCTCGTTGTTTGTTAATAGCGTAGTCTAGTCTTTGGTTGTCTCGTTGTTTGTTAATAGCGTAGTCTAGTCTTTGGTTGTCTCGTTGTTTGTTAATAGCGTAGTCTAGTCTTTGGTTGTCTCGTTGTTTGTTAATAGCGTAGTCTAGTCTTTGGTTGTCTCGTTGTTTGTTAATAGCGTAGTCTAGTCTTTGGTTGTCTCGTTGTTTGTTAATAGCGTAGTCTAGTCTTTGGTTGTCTCGTTGTTTGTTAATAGCGTAGTCTAGTCTTTGGTTGTCTCGTTGTTTGTTAATAGCGTAGTCTAGTCTTTGGTTGTCTCGTTGTTTGTTAATAGCGTAGTCTAGTCTTTGGTTGTCTCGTTGTTTGTTAATAGCGTAGTCTAGTCTTTGGTTGTCTCGTTGTTTGTTGATAGCGTAGTCTAGTCTTTGGTTGTCTCGTTGTTTGTTGATAGCGTAGTCTAGTCTTTGGTTGTCTCGTTGTTTGTTGATAGCGTAGTCTAGTCTTTGGTTGTCTCGTTGTTTGTTGATAGCGTAGTCTAGTCTTTGGTTGTCTCGTTGTTTGTTGATAGCGTAGTCTAGTCTTTGGTTGTCTCGTTGTTTGTTGATAGCGTAGTCTAGTCTTTGGTTGTCTCGTTGTTTGTTGATAGCGTAGTCTAGTCTTTGGTTGTCTCGTTGTTTGTTAATAGCGTAGTCTAGTCTTTGGTTGTCTCGTTGTTTGTTAATAGCGTAGTCTAGTCTTTGGTTGTCTCGTTGTTTGTTAATAGCGTAGTCTAGTCTTTGGTTGTCTCGTTGTTTGTTAATAGCGTAGTCTAGTCTTTGGTTGTCTCGTTGTTTGTTAATAGCGTAGTCTAGTCTTTGGTTGTCTCGTTGTTTGTTAATAGCGTAGTCTAGTCTTTGGTTGTCTCGTTGTTTGTTAATAGCGTAGTCTAGTCTTTGGTTGTCTCGTTGTTTGTTAATAGCGTAGTCTAGTCTTTGGTTGTCTCGTTGTTTGTTAATAGCGTAGTCTAGTCTTTGGTTGTCTCGTTGTTTGTTAATAGCGTAGTCTAGTCTTTGGTTGTCTCGTTGTTTGTTAATAGCGTAGTCTAGTCTTTGGTTGTCTCGTTGTTTGTTAATAGCGTAGTCTAGTCTTTGGTTGTCTCGTTGTTTGTTAATAGCGTAGTCTAGTCTTTGGTTGTCTCGTTGTTTGTTAATAGCGTAGTCTAGTCTTTGGTTGTCTCGTTGTTTGTTAATAGCGTAGTCTAGTCTTTGGTTGTCTCGTTGTTTGTTAATAGCGTAGTCTAGTCTTTGGTTGTCTCGTTGTTTGTTGATAGCGTAGTCTAGTCTTTGGTTGTCTCGTTGTTTGTTGATAGCGTAGTCTAGTCTTTGGTTGTCTCGTTGTTTGTTGATAGCGTAGTCTAGTCTTTGGTTGTCTCGTTGTTTGTTGATAGCGTAGTCTAGTCTTTGGTTGTCTCGTTGTTTGTTAATAGCGTAGTCTAGTCTTTGGTTGTCTCGTTGTTTGTAATAGCGTAGTCTAGTCTTTGGTTGTCTCGTTGTTTGTTAATAGCGTAGTCTAGTCTTTGGTTGTCTCGTTGTTTGTTAATAGCGTAGTCTAGTCTTTGGTTGTCTCGTTGTTTGTTAATAGCGTAGTCTAGTCTTTGGTTGTCTCGTTGTTTGTTAATAGCGTAGTCTAGTCTTTGGTTGTCTCGTTGTTTGTTAATAGCGTAGTCTAGTCTTTGGTTGTCTCGTTGTTTGTTAATAGCGTAGTCTAGTCTTTGTTGTCTCGTTGTTTGTTAATAGCGTAGTCTAGTCTTTGGTTGTCTCGTTGTTTGTTAATAGCGTAGTCTAGTCTTTGGTTGTCTCGTTGTTTGTTAATAGCGTAGTCTAGTCTTTGGTTGTCTCGTTGTTTGTTAATAGCGTAGTCTAGTCTTTGGTTGTCTCGTTGTTTGTTAATAGCGTAGTCTAGTCTTTGGTTGTCTCGTTGTTTGTTAATAGCGTAGTCTAGTCTTTGGTTGTCTCGTTGTTTGTTAATAGCGTAGTCTAGTCTTTGGTTGTCTCGTTGTTTGTTAATAGCGTAGTCTAGTCTTTGGTTGTCTCGTTGTTTGTTAATAGCGTAGTCTAGTCTTTGGTTGTCTCGTTGTTTTTTAATAGCGTAGTCTAGTCTTTGGTTGTCTCGTTGTTTGTTAATAGCGTAGTCTAGTCTTTGGTTGTCTCGTTGTTTGTTAATAGCGTAGTCTAGTCTTTGGTTGTCTCGTTGTTTGTTAATAGCGTAGTCTAGTCTTTGGTTGTCTCGTTGTTTGTTAATAGCGTAGTCTAGTCTTTGGTTGTCTCGTTGTTTGTTAATAGCGTAGTCTAGTCTTTGGTTGTCTCGTTGTTTGTTAATAGCGTAGTCTAGTCTTTGGTTGTCTCGTTGTTTGTTAATAGCGTAGTCTAGTCTTTGGTTGTCTCGTTGTTTGTTAATAGCGTAGTCTAGTCTTTGGTTGTCTCGTTGTTTGTTGATAGCGTAGTCTAGTCTTTGGTTGTCTCGTTGTTTGTTGATAGCGTAGTCTAGTCTTTGGTTGTCTCGTTGTTTGTTGATAGCGTAGTCTAGTCTTTGGTTGTCTCGTTGTTTGTTGATAGCGTAGTCTAGTCTTTGGTTGTCTCGTTGTTTGTTGATAGCGTAGTCTAGTCTTTGGTTGTCTCGTTGTTTGTTGATAGCGTAGTCTAGTCTTTGGTTGTCTCGTTGTTTGTTAATAGCGTAGTCTAGTCTTTGGTTGTCTCGTTGTTTGTTGATAGCGTAGTCTAGTCTTTGGTTGTCTCGTTGTTTGTTGATAGCGTAGTCTAGTCTTTGGTTGTCTCGTTGTTTGTTAATAGCGTAGTCTAGTCTTTGGTTGTCTCGTTGTTTGTTAATAGCGTAGTCTAGTCTTTGGTTGTCTCGTTGTTTGTTAATAGCGTAGTCTAGTCTTTGGTTGTCTCGTTGTTTGTTAATAGCGTAGTCTAGTCTTTGGTTGTCTCGTTGTTTGTTAATAGCGTAGTCTAGTCTTTGGTTGTCTCGTTGTTTGTTAATAGCGTAGTCTAGTCTTTGGTTGTCTCGTTGTTTGTTAATAGCGTAGTCTAGTCTTTGGTTGTCTCGTTGTTTGTTAATAGCGTAGTCTAGTCTTTGGTTGTCTCGTTGTTTGTTAATAGCGTAGTCTAGTCTTTGGTTGTCTCGTTGTTTGTTAATAGCGTAGTCTAGTCTTTGGTTGTCTCGTTGTTTGTTAATAGCGTAGTCTAGTCTTTGGTTGTCTCGTTGTTTGTTAATAGCGTAGTCTAGTCTTTGGTTGTCTCGTTGTTTGTTAATAGCGTAGTCTAGTCTTTGGTTGTCTCGTTGTTTGTTAATAGCGTAGTCTAGTCTTTGGTTGTCTCGTTGTTTGTTGATAGCGTAGTCTAGTCTTTGGTTGTCTCGTTGTTTGTTAATAGCGTAGTCTAGTCTTTGGTTGTCTCGTTGTTTGTTAATAGCGTAGTCTAGTCTTTGGTTGTCTCGTTGTTTGTTAATAGCGTAGTCTAGTCTTTGGTTGTCTCGTTGTTTGTTAATAGCGTAGTCTAGTCTTTGGTTGTCTCGTTGTTTGTTAATAGCGTAGTCTAGTCTTTGGTTGTCTCGTTGTTTGTTAATAGCGTAGTCTAGTCTTTGGTTGTCTCGTTGTTTGTTGATAGCGTAGTCTAGTCTTTGGTTGTCTCGTTGTTTGTTAATAGCGTAGTCTAGTCTTTGGTTGTCTCGTTGTTTGTTGATAGCGTAGTCTAGTCTTTGGTTGTCTCGTTGTTTGTTAATAGCGTAGTCTAGTCTTTGTTGTCTCGTTGTTTGTTAATAGCGTAGTCTAGTCTTTGGTTGTCTCGTTGTTTGTTAATAGCGTAGTCTAGTCTTTGGTTGTCTCGTTGTTTGTTAATAGCGTAGTCTAGTCTTTGGTTGTCTCGTTGTTTGTTAATAGCGTAGTCTAGTCTTTGGTTGTCTCGTTGTTTGTTAATAGCGTAGTCTAGTCTTTGGTTGTCTCGTTGTTTGTTAATAGCGTAGTCTAGTCTTTGGTTGTCTCGTTGTTTGTTAATAGCGTAGTCTAGTCTTTGGTTGTCTCGTTGTTTGTTAATAGCGTAGTCTAGTCTTTGGTTGTCTCGTTGTTTGTTAATAGCGTAGTCTAGTCTTTGGTTGTCTCGTTGTTTGTTAATAGCGTAGTCTAGTCTTTGGTTGTCTCGTTGTTTGTTAATAGCGTAGTCTAGTCTTTGGTTGTCTCGTTGTTTGTTAATAGCGTAGTCTAGTCTTTGGTTGTCTCGTTGTTTGTTAATAGCGTAGTCTAGTCTTTGGTTGTCTCGTTGTTTGTTAATAGCGTAGTCTAGTCTTTGGTTGTCTCGTTGTTTGTTAATAGCGTAGTCTAGTCTTTGGTTGTCTCGTTGTTTGTTAATAGCGTAGTCTAGTCTTTGGTTGTCTCGTTGTTTGTTAATAGCGTAGTCTAGTCTTTGGTTGTCTCGTTGTTTGTTAATAGCGTAGTCTAGTCTTTGGTTGTCTCGTTGTTTGTTAATAGCGTAGTCTAGTCTTTGGTTGTCTCGTTGTTTGTTAATAGCGTAGTCTAGTCTTTGGTTGTCTCGTTGTTTGTTAATAGCGTAGTCTAGTCTTTGGTTGTCTCGTTGTTTGTTAATAGCGTAGTCTAGTCTTTGGTTGTCTCGTTGTTTGTTAATAGCGTAGTCTAGTCTTTGGTTGTCTCGTTGTTTGTTAATAGCGTAGTCTAGTCTTTGGTTGTCTCGTTGTTTGTTAATAGCGTAGTCTAGTCTTTGGTTGTCTCGTTGTTTTTGATAGCGTAGTCTAGTCTTTGGTTGTCTCGTTGTTTGTTGATAGCGTAGTCTAGTCTTTGGTTGTCTCGTTGTTTGTTGATAGCGTAGTCTAGTCTTTGGTTGTCTCGTTGTTTGTTGATAGCGTAGTCTAGTCTTTGGTTGTCTCGTTGTTTGTTGATAGCGTAGTCTAGTCTTTGGTTGTCTCGTTGTTTGTTGATAGCGTAGTCTAGTCTTTGGTTGTCTCGTTGTTTGTTAATAGCGTAGTCTAGTCTTTGGTTGTCTCGTTGTTTGTTAATAGCGTAGTCTAGTCTTTGGTTGTCTCGTTGTTTGTTAATAGCGTAGTCTAGTCTTTGGTTGTCTCGTTGTTTGTTAATAGCGTAGTCTAGTCTTTGTTGTCTCGTTGTTTGTTAATAGCGTAGTCTAGTCTTTGGTTGTCTCGTAGTTTGTTAATAGCGTAGTCTAGTCTTTGGTTGTCTCGTTGTTTGTTAATAGCGTAGTCTAGTCTTTGGTTGTCTCGTTGTTTGTTAATAGCGTAGTCTAGTCTTTGGTTGTCTCGTTGTTTGTTAATAGCGTAGTCTAGTCTTTGGTTGTCTCGTTGTTTGTTAATAGCGTAGTCTAGTCTTTGGTTGTCTCGTTGTTTGTTAATAGCGTAGTCTAGTCTTTGGTTGTCTCGTTGTTTGTTAATAGCGTAGTCTAGTCTTTGGTTGTCTCGTTGTTTGTTAATAGCGTAGTCTAGTCTTTGGTTGTCTCGTTGTTTGTTAATAGCGTAGTCTAGTCTTTGGTTGTCTCGTTGTTTGTTAATAGCGTAGTTAGTCTTTGGTTGTCTCGTTGTTTGTGATAGCGTAGTCTAGTCTTTGGTTGTCTCGTTGTTTGTTGATAGCGTAGTCTAGTCTTTGGTTGTCTCGTTGTTTGTTGATAGCGTAGTCTAGTCTTTGGTTGTCTCGTTGTTTGTTGATAGCGTAGTCTAGTCTTTGGTTGTCTCGTTGTTTGTTGATAGCGTAGTCTAGTCTTTGGTTGTCTCGTTGTTTGTTAATAGCGTAGTCTAGTCTTTGGTTGTCTCGTTGTTTGTTAATAGCGTAGTCTAGTCTTTGGTTGTCTCGTTGTTTGTTAATAGCGTAGTCTAGTCTTTGGTTGTCTCGTTGTTTGTTAATAGCGTAGTCTAGTCTTTGGTTGTCTCGTTGTTTGTTAATAGCGTAGTCTAGTCTTTGGTTGTCTCGTTGTTTGTTAATAGCGTAGTCTAGTCTTTGTTGTCTCGTTGTTTGTTAATAGCGTAGTCTAGTCTTTGGTTGTCTCGTTGTTTGTTAATAGCGTAGTCTAGTCTTTGGTTGTCTCGTTGTTGTTAATAGCGTAGTCTAGTCTTTGGTTGTCTCGTTGTTTGTTAATAGCGTAGTCTAGTCTTTGGTTGTCTCGTTGTTTGTTAATAGCGTAGTCTAGTCTTTGGTTGTCTCGTTGTTTGTTAATAGCGTAGTCTAGTCTTTGGTTGTCTCGTTGTTTGTTAATAGCGTAGTCTAGTCTTTGGTTGTCTCGTTGTTTGTTAATAGCGTAGTCTAGTCTTTGGTTGTCTCGTTGTTTGTTAATAGCGTAGTCTAGTCTTTGGTTGTCTCGTTGTTTGTTAATAGCGTAGTCTAGTCTTTGGTTGTCTCGTTGTTTGTTAATAGCGTAGTCTAGTCTTTGGTTGTCTCGTTGTTTGTTAATAGCGTAGTCTAGTCTTTGGTTGTCTCGTTGTTTGTTAATAGCGTAGTCTAGTCTTTGGTTGTCTCGTTGTTTGTTAATAGCGTAGTCTAGTCTTTGGTTGTCTCGTTGTTTGTTGATAGCGTAGTCTAGTCTTTGGTTGTCTCGTTGTTTATTGATACTGGCGAAGTAATTGTTAATGGCTTCTGCTTTCTGTGTACTGGCTGGTATTACTTCCGAACCGCCTTAAGTGGCACAATGTTCGAGCGCCTTTTTTTCCCTGATAGGTTAGAAATAAGACACCATGCTTGCTTGCCTTCCTTTCTTAAATCCAGGTTTTCACATTTTTTTTTATCCATGTTACCTTCTTGCTTTAGCGCTTAGTAGTTTAACCTTCGCAGTCAATCTGTTGTAATTTGTTTTGTTGGCGGGGGTTGGATGTTTCTCGGCTAATCTTCTTGCTTTTTTTCTTTCTTCTTTAACAATGCACTCTAGTTCTTCATTCCAGAACGGTTTGAATTTACTACGGCGTCCTGAGGGGATGGATTGTTTAGCAGATTGTAGAATAGCTGCGGTGATGTTGTTATAGACAGTGCCAATATCAGCTGTTATATCTATCTCTTGAAATCCCTGGTTTACTAGGTTTCCGGAATGTTGCCTAATCAGCTTTTTTAAATAATTGAATGGCACTGTTGCAGGACAACTACGTATGGTTTCTTTATTGTTGGAAATTTCTAGTATGGTTGGTCTGTGGGTCACTACCTATGTCGTCGATCACACTGAGGAGGACTTGGGATGGATGTCCGCTGTCACCAGAGTGAGGTCGGGTCTACTTGAGGTTCCACTGGCTCTATGAAGGAGTGTAGGTGGGTTTAATATACAGATCGGATATTGTTTAATATACGGATCGGATACTGTTTAATATATGGATCGGATATTGTATAATATATGGATGGGATACTGTTTAATATACGGACCGGATACTGTTTAATGTATGGATCGGATATTGTATAATATATGGATGGGATACTGTTTAATATACGGACCGGATACTGTTTAATGTATGGATCGGATATTGTATAATATATGGATGGGATACTGTTTAATATACGGACCGGATACTGTTTAATGTATGGATCGGATACTGTTTTATATGAATGGGATGCTGTTTCTTCTTCATAGCGTTCAGCTGTTCTAGGCGTAGATGCTCTGTGTCGCTAGTTTTGCGACACAGTCGCAATATTTGCGCCTTTCGGTCTGACAAAGTCGTCTTCGGCATGGATGGGTAGATTTGATTAACAATTTTTTGCCTGACGGTACCCATTTTTTACCTACTCTTTTCGATTGTAAACTGCCAATGGTTCTTTAACGTGCGCGAGTGCACACCTCCCGTTTTCCGTCTTTATCTGAGAGGGCTAGACCACAACCATTTATAATATTAAGAAGACCCACGAGCTGAAAGGAATACCCAAAGCTTGTGACGTTTTCAGCTTTGCGAGCAGGGGCGATTGTGGGTAAAATAACAGCCGCCTATAGCTCGCATAGCTAAAGACGTCACAAGCTTTGTGTGATTCCAATATTTTCCTTTCAGCCCGCAGGCCTTTGTAAAACTTTAGACGGCTGTGACTAGTCACTAGATCTCTAATATAAAGAGACCAGAGGTGGGTAAAGCCACGAAGAAATCACTGATTTAAAGAGACAAATTTCCACCACTTGTGGTGAGATTCAAACGTGGGACTTCTAGACTAGGGGACAACATTTTTCCGAGTGCTGTAAACATATCTCTTCCTCTGAGTTGATTCGCTGACCTTCTAGACTACCGAGTCCGCCATCAACAGATTCAGCCAATAAGAAATGCACGCGGTGACCACAAGGCGGGGCTTCATTCGGATAGTCAACGTACTCATGAACCATCACAAGAAATTGAGCTCAGAGGAAAGCCGTGAGATAGAGGAACAGCAAAGACGATCGATAGAAAAATGAAGGGATAACGGATGCGAATAGTACAGATCAGACTGCTAATAACGTACACAACTTATAACGTCTATTAGCTGATGCGAAGCCTCGGTGCTGAGTGGTTTGTTTGCTTGTTCCTGATAAGAAGGATCCGTTTTCGATTCCCAAAAAAATGGCGGGTTTTTTTTCGGGATCGACAAGGCTCCAGAGTTCACCCAGCCTCTAAAAATTGGTACCATAGATTTTACTGGGAAGTAATGGAGGCCTGGATGATACATCACCACAAATTTGATACAAACCCAAAACGTTCAGTTCCCTGTGAAGCATAGGTCTTCAACAAACACTTTACAAGCCGTTCTGTTTCTTGTCATTCTTTTAAGATCGTTCCATGTCTTCCCCATCATCTTCATCTCTGCTTCCATCTGTCGTCTCCACGAATATGCTGGTCTTCCTCTTGTCTTTTTCCTTGGGGATTCTAAAAGGGCCTGTTGTGTAATACTCTCAGTTAGCTTCCGCAGTGTGTCCTATCCAGCGCCATCGTCTTCGCTCTATCGCTTTATCCACTGGTATTTGACTGGTACTTTTCCATCATTCTAAGTTAGTGATTTTGTCCTGCCATTTCCATCCTTTTTATTCTGCGGAATCATCCATTAATGAATGTCAGTATCTTCATGATTGTCATTTTTGTTGTCCATGTTTCACAGCCATATAATAAGAATAACTTAACATTGGAGTTGAAAATGTGTAAAAAGTTGTCCTGGTTAAGGAAAATCTGATCACTAACACCATATTCCCCATACGCCTCGCAATGCAGAAGGGTGTTATTTGTGTTCATGAACCGCTGGTAACCGTCAAGAGAAATAAAACTTGCGAAATTAAAGAATGAAATAATGTCTCATTAATTTACAGACACGGAGACCAAGCCACCTCTACAGCATCAGGGCTGTGTGTGATCCGCAACTCATAACTGACAACTTGCGTCAGGATAGGCGGCAACAACAGCTGGCCACGATTCAACTTCACCCCCACAGGGTAACTTTGGAAATAAATGATCGAAAATGGTCAATCCAGTAGGGTTCAAAAAGAAAAGGCAACCTGGTAATCACAAATGCCCTGTTGAAGTCGGATGTATTCGACCGAAAGGCGTAAATAACATATCACATACTGTACACCTTGGTACAACGCACCATCGCCCTCTTTTAAAGGCGGTGGGAGAGAAGAGAGAGAGAGAGAAGAAGGAAGGAAGGA
This sequence comes from Megaustenia siamemsis, assembly GCA_032433765.1. NCBI lineage: Eukaryota > Metazoa > Mollusca > Gastropoda > Stylommatophora > Ariophantidae > Megaustenia > Megaustenia siamemsis. The sequence goes on from JAVIAB010000108.1 coordinate 15,641,708, forward strand.
AGGAAGGAAGGAAGGAAGGAAGGAAGGAAGGAAGGAAGGAAGGAAGGAGGAAGGAAGGAAGGAAGGAAGGAAGGAAGGAAGGAAGGAAGGAAGGAAGGAAGGAAGGAAGGAAGGAAGGAAGGAAGGAAGGAAGGAAGGAAGGAAGGAAGGAAGGAAGGAAGGAAGGAAGGAAGGAAGGAAGGAAGGAAGAACTGAATTTTTCGTGTTGATCCGTTTTTCCCTGGCAGCCGTGTGCACATGAGGCCTCTCGCCGCACAGGCAGATAAATCCGACTTCGGGGGTACTCTTATTTTTCTCCGTCGTTGAGTAACTGACGTTTCAAGTCGGACCACACTGCTGAGACCAGGGTGGTTGCCGCAGAAAGAAATCACAAATAAAAATCCAACTGATGCAGCCGGGATTTGAACTCAAAACCTCTCTGTCTCGAGCTCGAAACCAACAGTACCCCATTGTGTACATGACATTGATTTTTATGATATAAATAATTAATTTTCACAACCGAAGGTGGAACAACTATTATACGTTACAGGAACAAAAAGAGACATGTCATTTATCTCCGCTACAAATAGCGGATTTGTCAACCATTTACAAATTACTTTCTTTTCAACGTAAAAATTTCGTGTACTTTTATATATTTTTTTCAGTAAAGTTCACGCTTATGTAAACAAAGTTACAATTAGCAGAGACAAGGAAAACAGAAACCGGTGCAGAAAACTAGTTAAAAAACTAAACAGAAATATAGCTATGGAATTTTAAGGTGTAACCTAGGTAGCAATTTCTAAACAAAACAGGAGCAGTTTATTCTAAATGAAACAAAGAACTGACAACAAAGGGCTGCCTTCATTAATAAAACAATACACACACAAAAACACAACCGCAAACTTGATTAATTGGTTCCTTTTCTAGAACAGAGATCAGTGTATGTTAGAACAGAGATCTGTGTCTGTTAGAACACAGATATGTGTCTGTTAGAACAGAGATAAATGTCTGTTAGAACAGAGATCAGTGTCTGTTAGAACAGAGATCAGTGTCTGTTAGAACAAAGATCAGTGTCTGTTAGAACAAAGATCTGTGTCTGTTAGAACAGAGATCTGTGTCTGTTAGAACAGAGATCTGTGTCTGTTAGAACAAAGATCAGTGTCTGTTAGAACAAAGGTCAGTGTCTGTTAGAACAGAGATCAGTGTCTGATAGAACAAAGATCAGTTTCTGTTAGAACAGAGATCAGTGCCTGTTAGAACAAAGATCTGTGTCTGTTAGAACAGAGATATGTGTCTGTTAAAACAGAGATAAGTGCCTGTTAGAACAAAGATCAGTGTCTGTTAGAACAAAGATCTGTGTCTGTTAGAACAGAGATCTGTGTCTGTAGAACAAAGATCAATGTCTGTTAGAACAGAGATCAGTGTCTGTTAGAACAAAGATCAGTGTCTGTTACAACAGAGATCTGTGTCTGTTAGAACAGAGATCAGTGTCTGTTAAAACAAAGATCAGTGTCTGTTAGAACAAAGATCAGTGTCTGATAGAACAAAGATCAGTGCCTGTTAGAACAAAGATCAGTGTCTGTTAGAACAAAGATCAGTGTCTGTTAGAACAAAGATCAGTGTCTGTTAGAACAAAGATCAGTGCCTGTTAGAACAAAGATCAGTGTCTGTTAGAACAAAGATCAGTGTCTGTTAGAACAAAGATCAGTGTCTGTTAGAACAAAGATCAGTGCCTGTTAGAACAAAGATCAGTGCCTGTTAGAACAAAGAGACATGCTGAGCTGTTTTATTCTTACCTCAACTTATTAACGACAGCAATACTTCCGATAAGATGATAGTTATTGCCAATATTTTCAGAAAAGCTAAATGCATAGGACACATGCTGCGGAAGCCAACTGAGAGTATTACGCATCAGGCCCTTTTTTGGAATCCCCAGGGGAAGAGGCAGACCAAAGTATTTTTGGAGAAGACAGATGGAAGCAGAGATGAAGATGATTTAGAGAATATGGAATGATCTTAAAAGAATGGCAAGAAACAGAACGGCTTGGAAAGTGTTTCTTAAAGATCTATGCTCCACAGAGAGCTGAAATCAAGAAGAACGCGAATAGTGCTGGTTTTCAGTGATTTTCTCTGTTAGTGACTCCAAGAGAACGTTATTGAGTTATTTGCGTGTCATCATCATTGCACTCCGAACATGTCCATAGGTGCTCAGATCCCTCCTCAGCAATTCCCTCAGTGTCCAGCGACTGACGACTCCAGTTCTATGTTGGTTGATAAGTCTTCTTACATGGCCACTAAGTTTCTTATTTCTGGCTGTGCCCATCTTAACTCCCATTTCCATCGTCTGAAGAAGTGGCGTGGATCTGTGTTTGTCGAAGTCCTGTGCTCTTCCCACGTCTCGGAGGGCACTGATGACCGCGCGATCCATTGGTTGACCGTCCTCAACGACAGCGCAGCTAGCCAACCTGTCCGCTCTTTCATTTCCCCGTACTCCCGCATGTCCAGGACATAGACAAAGGTGACCTTACGTATTTCGGACTTCTGCAATGACTCCACCCATTGAATGCGTACAGAGCCCGCCTCCACTTTTTTTTTTATCATGCTCATCGAATCACCCAGTATACATGCGTGGGTGTAGTCTTGTGACTCTAACCATTTGAATGCTTTGGTCACTGCCATCACCTCCATTGTCATGCTACTCGTGGTCATGACGTATGCACCACTGTCTTCCTCGACTATTCTGCCTGCCGTGCGTGCTGTAAATGCCCATGCACTTCTTTGGTGTCGTCATACAGATCCGTCTGTATAGATGACTGCATCTTTATCATCGGTGTTATTGCAGATGAGACCGTTGACCTCAGTATTAACCACGACCGGGTTCTGTTCTCTACTTTTCCTGTCGAGTGTGACAATACACGAGCAATCCAAGAGAACGTGCGATTGTTAATGCTTTCTACGATACAAGTCACTCGGATCATTGTGTGTGCAGCCAACTATGGCGTGTACGGAGGTCGGCATCGGCCCCGGCATTAACACAGTCTAGCCAGCCATTCTCGATTGAGAAGATAGGCTGGACAGCTTCGAGAAATGATGTTACGATTCGTGGAGTGGATATGGGAATACCCCGACTGCATTGAAACGGATTTCATGAATAGAATAGTTACTATTGACACATATCGTCGCTCATCACAGATAAGAAACATAGCCACCGCTTGGTTCCGAGCGAAACCTACAATAGCATATGTCCTGAATGTGGTGAGTGACTCACAGCTGACTGGTCGCATCATAATTAGTGAACCAAAATTGCGTAGAATGTGGTAAGTGACTCACAGCTGACTGGTCGCATCATAATAGTGAACCAAAACTGCGTAGAATGTGGCAAGTAACTCACAGCTGACTGGTCGCATCATAATCAGCGAACCAGAACTGATTAAGATTCTTATACACCTTCCCGTGGTGGGACCTGGAAACAAACTAACCAACCAGGCCAGAGAGTAGAGATGGAAAAGGGAGTGCAACTTGGCATCCAAAATGTCATGCTGGAATTGGATATGTCGGGTGAAAAGCCGACAATATTACACCTTGTGCAACTACGACGCCATGTAACTGTGCCTATTTAACTCCATTTAAAGAGTGAGTGAGACGCAAACATCGGACTAGCGTAAAAAACAACGATGGTGTTGCAATCTGACCCTATCACACCTTTTTAGAATCCCTGTATTACATTACTTCTGTGCGTGAATGTGGGGGATAGGACAGGGTAGTGGGAGATGAAAGAAAAAAAACGAGATGCATAGCTGATGTCACGTTGTCATAGCAACGTTAAAAACTCAATATGGCGGAGAGAAAATGGCGGTTTTTTCTTGTGATGTATATGAAACGACACATCAACGATGTGAACTGAGAAGGTGTTGATCCAATGGCGTTGCGATAGCTGCTAGCGTCTGGGGTTGAGAAAACACGTGTTGGCTGCAACATGAGTGAGGCAAGTAATATATTCCCTAACCTGATTTATTATTTATTTATTTGCTGTTACCTATTTTTATTTCTTTTTGAAATGTTGCGCCTCTATAAACGTTTATATCTTCCTATATATCTATCTATCGTCCTATTGCGCCTATCTCACTCTACTCTATGCCACTGTGTGGAGCGACAGTGGTGTGTGAGGATACATCTAAAGTAGAGTTGGAGTAAAACAGTGTTAAGATAAAGAATTAGAAATCTTGAGAGCACAGTACAAAAATAGAAATGATGAAGTGAGATTCTAAGAAATAACAATTATATATTGAAGTTTTCAACCGAAAAGGGGTAGAGTTGATGTGTCCGTACCAGGGAATAACAGAAAATAGCTCTTCTTTACTTCAGCTGTGGTTGCTAGGTGGTTGTTATTGTAATGCACGAGTTGTTACGGGCAGGGTGTCCTTTTTGCTCTTCATGTATCGGTCGTATGGCTTTCTTGACATTCCTGACTGTTACTGGAGAAGATGGAGTTCGTCTATGTCCAGCAAACTACTAGTCCAGCCCAGGGGTACTGCAATACTAGGTCCTTCTATATCAGTAGCAGCCACTACTACATGCGAACACGCGATCATAGCTTCTGTTAGCCACAGGTTATTAATAGGGGAGATCATCATCCGCATCGAAGGTTGGCTACCATGGAGCGCCATTCTGCTCTGTCTCTTGCTTTGATGGTGCAAGTGTCATAGGTCGGGTTGTCCATCTTTTGATGTTACTCGTCCATGTTAGTCTTGGTCTGCCGCTGCCCTTTTACCTTGTATTTTCCTCTCCAGGATTACTTTTAGTAGGTTGTTGTGTCTTTTAACATGGCCGAAAAAAAATCGCATTTGTCTTGTTTGAATTGTGTTTACTAGTTCTCTTTTCATTTTTACTTGTTTTAAGACTTCATCGTTTGTTTTCTTTTCCTCCCATCCAATTCTACCTATTCTTCTATATATCCACATTTCAAAGGCTTTATTTTCTGTAGGGGAGATGACAAGTAGGTAAAACTGCTAGGTCTTTGTCAGTTGATGGTGCGTTGACACTGCTATTGCGATCGCAGGTCGCAAGCGTTTATGCTTCCCCAGCTAAGCTATGTTAGTTGGCCCGTTTATTGTACGTGGGTTGTGTTTGTTTTTTTTTTTTTCTTTCTCAGAATGTGAAGAAATATTTCTTTTTCCACCGACACAGCTTTTCAAACCAGCCTGCGGAAATGGGGAGTGGTGATAGTGACAAACAGAGTGAGAGAAAAGGAAAATAAGGGAGAATGTAATGATGATTAAGGTGATGATGGTGATGGTGATGATGATGACAATGGTGCTGGTAGTAATGATGATAACGACAATGATGATGGTGACGATGGTGATAATAACGGCAACGATCACAATAACGATTGCGATGGTGACGACGAGGATGGTGATAATGGTGACGCAGATGTGGATAACGATAGCAACGATGATGATGGTGATGGCGATGATAATAATGAAGGTGATAATGATGATGATGACAAAGGTGATAATGATGATGAAGATGATTTAGATGATAATGATGATGATGACTAAGATGATAATGATGATGATGACTAAGATGATAATGATGATGATGACTAAGATGATAATGATGGTGATGACTAAGATGATGATAATGATGATGATGACTAAGACGATGATAATGATGATGATGACTAAGACGATGATAATGATGATGATGACTAAGACGATGATAATGATGATGATGACTAAGACGATGATAATGATGATGATGACTAAGATGATAATGATGATGATGACTAAGATGATAATGATGATGATGACTAAGATGATAATGATGATGATGACTAAGATGATAAGATGATATGACTAAGACGATGATAATGATGATGATGACTAAAGACGATGATAATGATGATTATGACTAAGACGATGATAATGATGATGATGACTAAGACGATGATAATGATGACTAAGATGATAATGATGATGATGACTAAGATGATGATAATGATGATGATGACTAAGACGATGATAATGATGATGATGACTAAGACGATGATAATGATGATGATGACTAAGACGATGATAATGATAATGATGACTAAGATGATAATGATGATGATGACTAGACGATGATAATGATGATGATGACTAAACGATGATAACTGATGATGATGACTAAGACGATGATAATGATGACTAAGATGATAATGTGATGATGACTAAGACGATGATAATCAAGTCGATGATGATAATGATGACGACGACGTTTATGATAATGATGGTGATTACGACAACGCAGATAATTATAATGACGTCGATAATGATAATAATAATCGAATGTCACGGAGTAAAAAAAATAATATGTCGTCAATTACTCTGGATGTTGATGCAGCGGTTGCTGTTGCTTTCCTGATCTCCCGGGTTCTGCTGAAGCTTGTCGATCCAATATGTTCTGCAAGACACGGCCTTTATATCAACAGAAGGCGAAGACTGGAGACAGCGGTGACCATAAAATTGTTTAGTTAGGTTGTTTTGACGCACGCTGTTACCAGGGGCGACGGTAGTTCGAAACTTGAGATCGAACTTTTAGGTTGACCTTTGACCTGATTGGGAGCCGCGATAGCTCATTGGTTAGTGAACTGGACTACAAAGTACAAGAGGTAGGGCTCGATCCCAATCGACGGGATCCGGATTCAACCAGGCTTAAATGGGTACCGGATTTTTTCTGAGAAAGTAAGCGGCACGGACGTAATACCGACCACATTACCCCAAATCATTTGCCGAAGGTCTGTAAAATTTATGGTCACTAACACCATATTCCCTATACGCTACTTGGCGTAACGGGGTACTTTTCTTTTACTTTTGACCTGATTATTTGCGACATAAACACTGCTGCAAATTGCGCTTTGTAAAATCATCCAATCAAGTATTGTCCTAAATTAACATATTTATAATTACATCATAATGTTGTAACTATTTACATTATTAGTTATGAGAAAGTACGGTTTTGCTATTAATTAACATCTCTTAGAGTTTTATTCAAGTTTTTTTTTTTTTTTATGTAAAGACGCAGCGTTGTGATTCTTACAGGAGACACAAGATAGGGCAGATGACTCTTGGTTCTACTTCGTTATGCTTCGATAAGGAGATAGAACGCCATCTTATTAGTTGTTATTATGTTGCCATGACAACGTGGAGCTGACTGCTGAAATGGCCTACCTAGTTCTCATATCAGATTATGTAACTATAGAAGATATCAGATTATGTAACTATAGAAGATATCAGGTTATGTAACTATAGAAGATATCAGATTATGTAACTATAGAAGATATCAGATATGTAACTATAGAAGATATCAGATTATGTAACTATAGAAGATATCAGATTATGTAACTATAGAAGATAACAGATTATGTAACTATAGAAGATATCGGATATGTAACTATAGAAGATATCAGATTATGTAACTATAGAAGATATCGGATTATGTAACTATAGAAGATAACAGATTATGTAACTATAGAAGATATCAGATTATGTAACTATAGAAGATATCAGATTATGTAACTATAGAAGATATCAGATTATGTAACTATAGGAGATAACAGATTATGTAACTATAGAAGAGACTGAAGCCACGGATGATTTTGAAATAGAAATAATAACAAAAATATTGAATGATATCTGCAACATTCCAGACGACCTATTGGTTAGTTGCGTTCGCCCCGATGACTAAAGTATTCTAGAGTATCGTGTAGACTAGAATATTCCTCTTCATCATCCGCCCTTACAAGGACGTGGTGGACGTGTCTGCGTTTTGTTGTGGTTTGCAGTACAACTGTTATATTTGCGCCTTTCGGCCCAACACATCCGACTTCAACACGACATTTTGAGTACCGGGTTGTCTTCCCTCTTCGATCCCTGCACGCTTGGCCAGACTAGACAGGTTAGTCTGTTACTGGAGGCACCGCGGAGATGTGGAGCAGGGTCTGGATGGTTTTGGTTCACCGATCCTGGCGCAAGCCATCAGCTGTGGGTCGCTGACAACTTCCAGCTCTGGTACTGGAGGCGCGCCTTCGCCTCCAGACGACCTATTAAAATCAATATTCATAGATTTACCATATAAAACTGGTGCGATTGAATGCGATGATCGTTGCACAATAAGTCTTATGAGACACATGACGAAGTTATTACTAAAATCATCATGCGAAGAGTGCGAAACAAAATAAGTCCAGAAATTAGCGATGAACAGTGTGGTTTTGTTGGAGGTAAAGGTGCTAACAATGTCATTTACATAATAAGATCTTTAGTGGACAGAGTCATTGAAGTGAAAACACATCTATACCTATGTTTCATAGATTAAACCAAAGCATTTAACAAAGTAAAGCACCAAGAAATAATCAAAATCTTAGAAGGTATAAACGTAGACAGCAAAGATCTAAGAATAATAAACAAAAAACTGTACTGGCAACAAACAGCGGCCAGCAGAACTGGAAATCAATTGGGAATGTTCACAAATAAACAGGTGTTAGGCAAGGTTGTGTGCTGTCACTAGATTTGTTTAATATTTATAGTGAGAATGTTTTAAGATCCATAAGGACACGCCTAGAATAGCAACCAGAGTCATAATATAAATAATCTTAGGTATGCTAATGATGCAGTCTTAATCGCTAAGAGTGAAAATGAGTTACAAGAAATGTTGGACATTATAGTGAAAGAAAGCAAAGATAACGGACTCAGCCTCGATAGCAAAAGGACAGAAGTAATGGTAACAACAAAGAAAAAGACATCAACGCAATGCACAATAAAGACATTGGAACAGTATTAAAACAGGTAAATAATAGCTAAGAAGAGTAATGAAAGCGTCCTGAAATAGGCCAAAGCAAAGAGAGAGCTAATTTCCAATATCAAGGAAAAAACAATCATTTTTTGGCCATGTAGTGAGAAGGGAACAGCTGGAATATATTGTAACAACTGGGAAATTGAGGGGCGATGAGATAGAGGGAAGCAAAGAGAAAAGATACCAGACAGCTTAAGAGAATGGCTTGGCAGAAGGCCAACAACAGAATGATAAATAACTGCAGAGATTGCAAGTTGTGGATAGACATGATTACCTACGCAGCAGGCATGGTACTTGATGATGGTGATGAGTTCCCATACACAGTATAATGTCGATAGATGCCTTTGTACGGTTGTAGTAGGTTTGACCTCCATAGACATTGATGTCTACTAGTGACGGCTTGAATTATTTGAGGCTATACTAGGAAATCAGGAGGCTGGTTGAGCAGTGATGTTTAACTCATTGAGCTAGATTTGATACTGTGTTTTGTATTCTGATAACATTTTTCGCTGTCTCCTCCGAATATCCGCCGCTGGTTAGCACTCACATGCTTGGCAGTTGTTGCAGAGAAGTCAAGGTAATCTTACTGCTAACACAACACAGCAGTCAGCAACAACCCAACAGCCACAAACGAGGCTTGCACTTTAAACGACAGCCTAGAGTGTACTTTTAGCTAAAGTACAGAAAGGTATCGGCCAATGTCAAGGACGACTTTCTCCCGTGCAGGGAAACCTCGCGTCCTGTAGAATCCAGCTCTCGCTCTCGGCTCGAGCGGTCGTTCTGTTTTTTTTTTTTCCCCTCCTCTCTTACAAGTTGCTGGGTTGCACTTTTATGTCGGTTCTCCCAGACATAACAGAAACCCCACAACAGACCTGGAAAGGCAAATGTGTGGGCTTTTTTTCCTATGGTGGTTTTTTTTTTTAAATTAAATCTTTGGGTTTGTTATTCTACAGATGTTGATTATAAGTGGTCTTTTGTTTTGTTTTTTTTTTTATTTATTTTATTTTGTTTTCAAAGGGTGGGGTTGGACGTGGTCATTTGTTGTAATTTAGAGAAGAATGGCAGAAAAAAGGAGGGAGATTGTACCATAGAAAGAAATAGGGAGGGAGGGAGGCAGAAAGAAAGATGAAGTCTAGAGTGGACGAATAAAAAGGAAGCATGGAAAAAAAAACTTTAGAGAGAGAGAGAGAGAGCTGTGGGAGGAAAAGATAAGGATTTTTTTTTTTAAATAAGTGAGAGGAGAAAGAAGGGAAGATAAAGGTAAGATGGGGTGAAAACTTTAAAAGAGACGACATGGAGAGAGAGAGAAAAGAGAGAGAGAAAGAGAGAGAGAGAAGGGCTGATAAAATGATACCAGAAGGTCGACGTGATCCGTACGTTCTTAATTCCTTGCAAGATGACGTGGCGGTTCTTTAATGGCTTTCTTTACTTCAGAGCCTGTTGGGGAAGATGGTTTATGATAACATAAGGAGAAAAGATGAGAAAGAGAAAAAAGAGAGAGAGTGTAGAGGACAAGATATAGATGAATGCAACAACACAGGGTGGGAGGCGGAGAAAGAAGAAAAGTATGGAGCGAAAAGAGGAGAAGAAAATGATAAATGATAGGGAGGGAGGGGAAATATGGAGAGAGGGAAAAGATGGAGAGAGGGAAAAGATGGAGAGGAGAGAGTTGACGATGAGATAGGGGATGATTTTAAAAATCTACCGATAGAGGAAGAAAAAAAGACAATATTAANAAGGGAAAGATGGAGAGAGAGAGTTGACGATGAGATAGGGGATGATTTTAAAAATCTACCGATAGAGGGAAGAAAAAAGACAATATTAACAGAGCAAGTGAAAGAATAAATAAGAAATGGAAGAAAGAAAGAAAGAAAAACCCGAAGGAGAGTAAAAGAAAGGGAGACTAAAGTAAATAAGGAAGTGAAAGGATGCAAAAATAAAATAAAAATAAGATAAGGCATTATGAAACCAATGATGGGGAAGTAAGGAGAAAGTTGAAAAATTGAGGGAGAAATAAATCGAGGAAAGAAAAGAGAGAGAGAGAGAGAGAGAGAGAGAGAGAGAGAAAGAATGTGTGTATGTATGTGTGTGTGCGCGCGCGCGCGCGTATGTGCGCGTGTGTGTATGTAACGAGATACGTATGTAACACCGCATAAGCAGTTTCGTACGTGCACTTTCAATATCAATATTTATTACACAGCAAATCATTTCAGAGGAGGAGAGGTATGTTTACAGCACTCGGAAATATGACAAATTATCAACAACAGAAAACAAAGACAATATATGGCCCGAAGTAGGATCGAACCCGTACTCAGTGGCACATCGCCTTGCCTCGAGTTTCACTGAGTTTGGGTTCAATCTGCTTCGGGCCATATATCGTTCTTTGTTGTTGTTTCTGTTGTTGATTATTTGTCATTTTTTCCGAGTGCTGTAAACATGCCTCTCTTCCTCTGAAATAATTTGCTGATTATCGCTTCGGAAGTTTCCTCTATAATAATATTCAGTTATTACACAGAAGGTTCTGTCTCTATAACAATAAAAAAAAAAAAAAATGTAGAGTACCCCCGTCACGCCAAGTGGGGCGTATAGGGAATATGGTGTTAGTGATCATAAATTTTACAGACCTTCAGCACATAGATTTTTTGGGGTAATGTGGTCGGTATTACGCCCGTGCCGCTTTTCTTTTCACTTTGTCGTCCGCGATCTCTCCCTTTCCGAGTATTTTGCCAGTGATTTTACTATAGCGGACCTTAAATGGTTATGATTACACTCAGACAGCTAAAAACAAAGAGAAGATATGCAAAAAAAAACACTACAAGAGAAGTAAAAAGAATAGACAATAAAATAAAACAATTAAAGGTCAAGAATCAAGGAAATCATAGACGAAAACTAACAGAGGAATTGAAGAAATTGGCTAGCGAAGTAAACACAGTAGAAGAAGAGTGGATACAGTTAAGAAACAGTAATCAGTATCACAAAAATAGTATGTGGAACGAAACAAATGACAAAAGAAGGAGGAAAAAATCACCCCGTCGTGGAACGAAGCATTTAGAAAAGAAATTAAAGAAAAGAAGGGACTGTTTAAAAATTGGAGGGAGAAAAATACCTAAGAAAATATTACAAATATGCCTTAGTTCGGAAAAAATTAAAATTTCATCCAAGAAGCTATGTAAAACAAATCGATAGAATTCAGACAAAATATGAGCAGGGACTTCAAGACAGCCACAAGAGTTTTCTACAAAGCAGTAAAGCGACAAGAGAATTCTACAAAGCAGTAAAGCGACAAGAGATTTCTACAAAGCAGTAAAGCGACAAGAGATTTCTACAAAGCAGTAAAGCGACAAGAGATTTCTACAAAGCAGTAAAGCGACAAGAGATTTCTACAAAGCAGTAAAGCGACAAGAGATTTCTACAAAGCAGTAAAGCGACAAGAGATTTCTACAAATCAGTAAAAGCAACAAGAGATTTCTACAAAGCAGTAAAGCGACAAGAGATTTCTACAAAGAAGTAAAGCAACAAGAGATTTCTACAAATCAGTAAAAGCAACAAGAGATTTCTACAAAGCAGTAAAGCGACAAGAGATTTCTACAAATCAGTAAAAGCAACAAGAGATTTCTACAAAGCAGTAAAGCGACAAGAGATTTCTACAAAGCAGTAAAGCGACAAGAGATTTCTACAAATCAGTAAAAGCAACAAGAGATTTCTACAAAGCAGTAAAGCGACAAGAGATTTCTACAAAGCAGTAAAGCAACAAGAGATTTCTACAAATCAGTAAAGCAACAAGAGATTTCTACAAAGCAGTAAAGCGACAAGAGATTTCTACAAAGCAGTAAAGCGACAAGAGATTTCTACAAAGCAGTAAAGCGACAAGAGATTTCTACAAAGCAGTAAAAGCAACAAGAGCGAGAAAAGAAAACCACGACCTTATTGAGCTCATAAATAACAAAGACGGACAGCCAATATAAAAAAAAAATCACATAAGCTACAGGGATGGAAAAAATATTTTGAAGACCTATTAAACATGGGACCAACTACCATTAACACTACAAAACTATAACAAGAAGATAAAAGTCGGTGACACTGTCAACTATAACAAGAAAATAAAAGTCGCTCACACAGACAACAATAACAAGAAGATAAAAGTCGCTGACACAGACAACTATAACAAGAAGATAAAAGTCGCTGACACAGACAACTATAACAAGAAGATAAAAGTCGCTCACACAGACAACTATAACAGAAGATAAAAGTCGCTCACACAGACAACTATAACAAGAAGATAAAAGTCGCTCACACAGACAACTATAACAAGAAGATAAAAGTCGCTCACACAGACAACTATAACAAGAAGATAAAAGTCGCTCACACAGACAACTATAACAAGTAGATAAAAGTCGCTCACACAGACAACTATAACAAGAAGATAAAAGTCGCTGACACAGTCAACTGTAACAAGAAGATAAACGTCGCTGACACAGACAACTATAATAAGAAGATAAAAGATGCTGACACAGTCAACTATAACAAGAAGATAAAAGATGCTGACACAGACAACTATAACAAGAAGATAAAAGTCGCTGACACAGTCAACTATAACAAGAAGATAAAAGTCGCTGATACAAACAACTATAACAAGAAGATAAAAGATGCTGACACAGACAACTGTAATAAGAAGATAAAAGTCGGTGACACAGACAATTATAACAAGAAGATAAAAGATGCTGACACAGACAACTGTAACAAGAAGATAAAAGTCGGTGACACAGTCAACTATAACAAGAAGATAAAAGATACTGACACAGACAACTATACCAAGAAGATAAAAGTCGCTGACACAGTCAACTATAATAAGAAGATAAAAGTCGCCGACACAGTCAACTATAACAAGAAGATAAAAGATACTGACACAGACAACTATACCAAGAAGATAAAAGTCGCTGACACAGTCAACTATAACAAGAAGATATAAGTCGCTGACACAGTCAACTATAACAAGAAGATACAAGTCGGTGACACAGACAACTATAACAGAAGATATAAGTCGCTGACACAGACAACTATAACAAGAAGATACAAGTCGGTGACACAGACAACTATAACAAGAAGATACAAGTCGGTGACACAGACAACTATAACAAGAAGATACAAGTCGGTGACACAGACAACTATAACAAGAAGATACAAGTCGGTGACACAGACAACTATAACAAGAAGATACAAGTCGGTGACACAGACAACTATAACAAGAAGATACAAGTCGGTGACACAGACAACTATAACAAGAAGATAAAAGTCGCTGACACAGACAACTATAACAAGAAGATACAAGTCGGTGACACAGACAACTATAACAAGAAGATAAAAGTCGCTGACACAGACAACTATAACAAGAAGATAAAAGATACTGACACAGACAACAATAACAAGAAGATATAAGTCGCTGACACAGACAACTATAACAAGAAGATAAAAGTCGCCGACACAGTCAACTATAACAGAAGATAAAAGTCGCTGACACAGACAACTATAACAAGAAGATAAAAGTCGCTGACACAGACAACTATAACAAGAAGATAAAAGATACTGACACAGACAACTATAACAAGAAGATATAAGTCGCTGACACAGTCAACTATAATAAGAAGATAAAAGTCGCCGACACAGTCAACTATATATAATAAGAAGATAAAAGTCGTTGACACAGTCAACTATAACAAGAAGATAAAAGATACTGACACAGACAACTATACCAAGAAGATAAAAGTCGCTGACACAGACAACTATAACAAGAAAATACAAGTCGGTGACACAGTCACTAAAACAAGAAGATAAAACATGCTGACACAGACAACTATACCAAGAAGATAAAGTCACTCACACAGACAACAATAACAAGAAGATAAAAGTCGCTCACACAGTCAACTATAACAAGAAGATAAAAGATGCTGACACAGACAACTATACCAAGAAGATAAAAGTCGCTCACACAGACAACAATAACAAGAAGATAAAAGTCGCTCACACAGACAACTATACCAAGAAGATAAAAGTCGCTCACACAGACAACAATAACAAGAAGATAAAAGTCGCTCACACAGTCAACTATAACAAGAAGATAAAAGTCGCTCACACAGTCAACTATAACAAGAAAATACAAGTCGGTGACACAGTCAACTATAACAAGAAGATAAAAGTCGTTGACACAGTCAACTATAACAGAAGATAAAAGTCGATGACACAGACAACTATAATAAGAAAATACAAGTCGTGACACAGTCAACTATAACAAGAAGATAAAAGTCGGTGACACAGTCAACTATAACAAGAAGATAAAAGTCGTTGACACAGTCAACTATAACAAGAAGATAAAAGTCGTTGACACAGTCAACTATAACAAGAAGATAAAAGTCGATGACACAGACAACTATAATAAGAAAATACAAGTCGGTGACACAGTCAACTATAACAAGAAGATAAAAGTCGGTGACACAGTCAACTATAACAAGAAGATAAAAGTCGTTGACACAGTCAACTATAACAAGAAAATACAAGTCGGTGACACAGTCAACTATAACAAGAAGATAAAAGTCGTTAACACAGTCAACTATAACAAGAAGATCAAAGTCGCTGACACAGTCAACTATAACAAGAAAATAAAAGATGCTGACACAGACAACTATGACAAGAAGATAAAAGTCGTTGACACAGTCAACTATAACAAGAAGATAAAAGTCGTTGACACAGTCAACTATAACAAGAAGATAAAAGTCGCTGACACAGACAACTGTAACAAGAAGATAAAAGTCGGTGACGCAGTCAACTATAACAAGAAGATAAAAGATGCTGACACAGACAACTATACAAGAAGATAAAAGTCGCTGACACAGTCAACTATAACAAGAAGATAAAAGTCGCTCACACAGACAACAATAACAAGAAGATAAAAGTCGCTCACACAGTCAACTATAACAAGAAGATAACATTCGCTGACTCAGACAACTATAACAAGAAAATACAAGTCGCTGACACAGTCAAATAGAGCAAGTACGTAGGGAGGTCAAAAAGTAATGCACACCAATTTTTTTCTCGGCTAATAATAAAGATAGGAATATGAAATTTTGCACACTTGGAATATGACATGTTCCAATTATGTGCACCAAATTGCACAGCATTCTGAAAAATATTACGCAATCTATGAACCGTTAAAATGGAGCTTGTCAACAATGTCCGTTACAAACAGCGAATTGTCATAGAATTTCTGGTTGCGGAAAAAGAAACTGTGGCAAACATTCATAAACGACTGTGTGCAGTGTACAAATGTTCTGCAGTCGATAGGAGCACAGTTAGTTGCTGGGTTCAGAGAATTAAAGCTGCAGAAAGTGTACGAGTGGAGCTGCATGATTTACCGCGTTCTGGACGTGTTGCCTCGGCTACCAGCACAGACATGTTAAACCGGGCCGATGCCATTATTCGTAAGGATAGGCGTATCACTAGTCAGCAATTGACATTGCAGCTTACAGTCAGCAAGGGAAGTGCAATCGCAATTTTTAAAACTCTCGGATATTCAAAGATTTGCGCTCGATGGGTTCCTCGGTGCCTAACAAATGATCACAGAGTTCAAAGGAAAACATTCTGTTCTGAATTGTTGGAGCGTTTCGGTGTTGAAGGAGAAATGTTTTTGTCAAAAATTGTTACCGGTGACGAAACGTGGGCACATTATTATGAGCTGAAACAAAAATGCAGTCAATGGAATGGCATCATCCGCAGTCACCAAAAAGAAAAAATTCAAAACATCTCCATCAGCCGGAAAGGTGATAATCACTGTCTTCTGGGACATTGATGGTGTGATTCTTGTTGATGCAATGACAAGAGGTGAGACAATCAACTCGACAGCTTACATCAATACGCTGACAAAACTCAAAAATCGGTTCCACAGAGTTCGGCCTAATAAGCCATCTGCAGATTTGTTGCTTCAACATGACAATGCACGCCCTCACACAAGTCTGGTAACACGGGAAGCAATCAACAAATTTGGTTGGACTGTACTGCCCCATCCTCCTTACAGCCCTGATCTGGCTCCCTCAGATTTCCATCTGTTTGGACCACTCAAAAAATTCCTGCATGGGACACACTTTGACAATGATGAGGATGTGATCCGTGCAGTTAAAAAATGGCTACGCGAGCAGGACAAAACTTGGTACAAACGAGGCATTCATGACCTAGTTTCGCGTTGGCGTAAGGCAATACGCTTGGACGGAGATTATGTTGAAAAATAGGTAGTGTAAAGGGGATGTTCAGCTACAATCTGTGAAAATTTCACACATTTTGCCCGAATAGTTTCCGAGAAAAAAATTGGTGTGCATTACTTTTTGACCTCCCTTCAGTAGATAAAACTACAACCTTCTGTGAGTTTCATGAAACATAATCAGATAACCAGTTAGAAAAAAATGAAACACCACAAACAGTAAATTATACAGATTATTGACCAAACTACACCATTTTGAGTAACAAAAAATAGAAGCATAACAACTACTCGTCGTACCAGTTTTGTGCAATTTCAAACTTTGGTGACGGATACTAGAATAATCAATAAGATAAAACCATCGCGATGAAATGCGTCAAACAATTGACAGATGCAAATTTAAAATGCGTCAAACAATTGACAGATGCAAATTTAAAATGCGTCAAACAATTGACAGATGCAAATTTAAAATGCGTCAAACAATTGACAGATGGAAATTTAAAATGCGTCAAACAATTGACAGATGGAAATTTAAAATGCGTCAAACAATTGACAGATGGAAATTTAAAATGCGTCAAACAATTGACAGATGCAAATTTAAAATGCGTCAAACAATTGACAGATGGAAATTTAAAATGCGTCAAACAATTGACAGATGCAAATTTAAAATGCGTCAAACAATTGACAGATGCAAATTTAAAATGCGTCAAACAATTGACAGATGCAAATTTAAAATGCGTCAAACAATTGACAGATGCAAATTTAAAATGCGTCAAACAATTGACAGATGCAAATTTAAAATGCGTCAAACGAATGACAAATGTAAATTTCAGAGTTACAAGTCAGGAACTAAGGAAGCTAATGAATCGCACCCTCAGTAGAAAAATACGAGGGAAAAAAAAATAGTTTGGCCACACCTAATCACAATCCACACAACCATAACCGAGCGCCACGAAAAGAACAGACGACAGCCCGTCTGGAAGAATCTCTGTCTCTAGTCAGATCTCTCACAGAACGCTGCATTCACGACAGCCCGTCTGAAAGAATCTCTGTCTCTAGTCAGATCTCTCACAGAACGCTGCATTCACGACAGCCTGTCTGAAAGAATCTCTGTCTCTAGTCAGATCTCTCACAGAACGCTGCATTCACGACAGCCTGTCTGGCAGAATCTCTGTCTCTAGTCAGATCTCTCACAGAACGCTGCATTCACGACAGCCTGTCTGAAAGAATCTCTGTCTCTAGTCAGATCTCTCACAGAACGCTGCATTCACGACAGCCTGTCTGGCAGAATCTCTGTCTCTAGTCAGATCTCTCACAGATCGCTGCATTCACGACAGCCTGTCTGAAAGAATCTCTGTCTCTAGTCAGATCTCTCACAGAACGCTGCATTCACGACAGCCCGTCTGAAAGAATCTCTGTCTCTAGTCAGATCTCTCACAGAACGCTGCATTCACGACAGCCTGTCTGGCAGAATCTCTGTCTCTAGTCAGATATCATACTTCTGCTATAGTCATGTTTAAGGTTTATTTCATGCCTTGGAACCACCTTCATGTTGGTCTGCCTCTGATGCGTCGCCCAGGAACCACGCCGTTCCATTATTTTTCTTTTCAGTCCGCTGCGTCTTTTGGCATGGCCATTGTGTTTTAATTTCCCCTGTACAATGGTGTCTTTAAGCCAGTTCTTTTAATGTTTAAATCGTTTCGTATGTCTTCATGGGTCTTTTTCATTATCCAATGTATTTCAAGGATTATTCTATTGCATTTTATTTCGAATGAATCGATTTTCGTCTATGCTTGTTGCGAGATTGCCCATGTTTCACAACCATATGTTACTATCGGGAAGATTCATTTCTCCAGTAATTTTAATTTTAAAATTATATTTCACTCTTTTATTTATTACAAGCACAATCTTCCAGAGTAAATTAAAATAATATGGCCACGTCAAAAGACATAGCGACCTGGAAAGAAGAAAATGGAAGGCATAATTCCCAGGAGAGGCATCAGGGGAAGATCGAGAAGAAGGTGCTTTCAAGACATCAAGGAATGCTTGAACATAGCAACAGAAGAAGTGGGAGATCTGGCTAGAGACAGAGATTATTTCAGACGGGCTGTGGTGAATGCATCGTTCTGTGAAGAGATCTGGCTAGAGACAGAGATTCTTTCAGACGGGCTGTGGTGAATGCATCGTTCTGTGAGAGATCTAGCTAGAGACAGAGATATTCAGATGGGCTGTGGTGAATGCAACGTTCTGTTGGAGATCTGGCGAGAGGCAGAGATTCTTTCAGACGGGCTGTGGTGAATGCATCGTTCTGTGAGAGATCTGGCTAGAGACAGATATATTCAGATGGGCTGTGGTGAATGCAACTTTCTAAAGGTCATGTGACCTGATGATGACATGAGAGGTCCAAGTAACTCTATCAATGTCTCTGTGGAGTAAAAGGTGTTGGCTATTACAAGGTTTAATAATTCCCAAAATCAAGTCAAAACATTCATCGCCATTATGATTCATGCTGCTTATAGTGTAATTACGTTCGTTTTGTCAGTGGAAAGTGAGTCCACACAGACACAAAGGATGTACACATTTTCATCCGTTTGATTTGATAAAGTATGAAATCTGTCTATAATTAAGAATTGTTTTAAACACCTGCATTAAGTGCTAACATAAAATGAGAGGTGATGTAAAATATAGATCTGCGCTGCTAATAATATTTTTCAACATTTTAAACATTTGTTTTTTAATAGTTGTGTCAACATTTTAAACATTGTTTTTTAATAGTTGTGTCAACATTTTAAACATTTGTTTTTTAATAGTTGTGTCAACATTTTAAACATTTGTTTTTTAATAGTTGTGTCAACATTTTAAACATTTGTTTTTTAATAGTTGTGTCAACATTTTAAACATTTGTTTTTTAATAGTTGTGTCAACATTTTAAACATTTGTTTTTTAATAGTTGTGTCAACATTTTAAACATTTGTTTTTTAATAGTTGTGTCAACATTTTAAACATTTGTTTTTTAATAGTTGTGTCAACATTTTAAACATTTGTTTTTAATAGTTGTGTCAACATTTTAAACATTTGTTTTTTAATAGTTGTGTCAACATTTTAAACATTTGTTTTTAATAGTTGGGTCAACATTTTAAACATTTGTTTTTTAATAGTTGTGTCACATTTTAAACATTTGTTTTTTAATAGTTGTGTCAACATTTTAAAATAAGTCAATTATCATTGGTAATTGAAAAGAGAGTATTATAGTGTTTCAATAACTGAGTGTCGCTTTATTGTTGCGAATCATGGATAATATACAAAGTGCAACAATGTCAGATAGAAGCAGATGAGATCTTTTTAATGAGGGTAATAAATGTTCTCTGGATAAAAACAAAAACTAAGGATGTATTAAAAGTGAAGCTGAAAAGAGGAAAGAGGAGAAATACAACACAATTAGGACAAGATTTGTAGGGCACATGCCCTTTTAGAAAGAATTTGAATTAAAAACAACAAATTAAAAAATAGAAGGTTTGAGACACAGAGTTAAACAAAGAAAAAAGATTATGGATGTATTTAAAGCGTGGCAAGGGTAAACAATCAACAGTGTGATGTGCCGTGCATGGTTATGGAGAGACATGATACACAACACCTCTCGGCATACAGAATGAATGAATATCATTTGTAAATAACCCCCTCCCCCAGTATATGAACAATATATATGAAATACCCCAGTTACTGGGCAATTTGTAGATAACCCCCACCCTCCCCCAACCCACTCCATATGATCTATATATATATAAATACCCCAGCTACTGGACAATTTGTAGATACCCCCCAAACTCCATATGATCTATATATATATTAAATACCCCAGTTACTGGACAATTTGTAGATACCCCCTCCCCTGTATATGAACATATACCCCAGTTACTTGAAGATTTGTAGATAACCCCCCACCCCTATATAAACAATATATATTAAAAACCCAGTTACTGGACATTTTGTAAACAACCTCACCCCCCCCTATATATGAACAAATACTCCAGTTACTGGACAATTTGTAGATACCCCCCCCCCCCTGTATATGAACAATTACCCCAGTTATTGGACAATTTATAGGTAGCACCCCCCCCCCCCCCCCGTATATGAACATATACCCCAGCTACTGGCTGATTTGTAGATTACCCCCCCCCCACATATGAACAATAAATATTAAATACTCCAGTTACTGGACAATTTATTTGGGAGCCGCGATAGCTCAGTGGTTAGTGAACTGGGCTACAAGGACAAGAGGTAGGGTTCGATCCCGACCGACGGCTTTCGGGTTCACCCAGCCTTGAATGGGTACCGGATTTTTTTCTTTTAAAGTAAAGCAGCACGGGTGTAATACCGACCACATTACCCCAAAAATCATGTGCTGAAGGTCTATAAAAAATAGGGTCACTAACACCATATTTCCCTATACGCCACTTGGCGTGACGGGGGTACTTTACTTTACGTTTTTTACTGGACAATTTAAAGATCCCCCCATACCCTGTATATGAACATCTACCCCAGTTTCTGGATAAATTGTAGATATCCCCCCTGCATATGAATATATACACCAATTACTTGATAATTTGTAGATAACCGCCCCCCCCCCCTTTTTATATGAACATATACCACAGTTACTGGACAATTTATAGATACCTCCCCCCCCCCAATATATGAACAATATATATTAAATACCCAGTTACTGGACAATTTGTAGATAAACACCCCCCCCACCCTGTATGTCAACGAATACCCCAGTTACTGGACGTTTTGTAGAAACCCCTCTCCCTCCCCTGTATATGAATAAATACCTCAGTTACTGGACAATTTGTAGATACACTCCTCCCCCCCCCTGTATACGAACAAATACCCCAGTTACTGGACGATTTGTATATATCCCCCCTGTATATAAACAATATATATTAAAAACCCCGATACTGGACAATTTGTAGATACCCCGTCCCCTCCTGTATATGAACAAATACCTCAGTTACTGGACGATTTGTAGATACCCCCCCCCCTATATGAACAATATATATTAAATACCTGATTTACTGGACAATTTGTAGATACTCACCCCTGTATATGAATATATACCCCAATTATAGGATAATTTGTAGATAACCGCCCCACCCACCATTTTATATGAACATATAGCCCAGTTACTGGACAATTTGTAGATAACCCCCCCCCCCCCCAACCAATATGAACAATTTATATTAAATAACCCAGTTACTGCACAATTTGTAGATAACCCCCCTCGCCCCCTGTATATGAACAAATACCCCAGTTATTGGACAATTTGTAGATACACCCTCCCCCTTTTCGCATATAAACAAATATCACATTTACTAGACAATTTGTAGAAAACCCCCCTCCCCTGTATATGAACAAATATCCAAGTTAGTGGACGATTTGTAGACACCCTGTCTATGAGAAAATACCTCAGTTACTGGACAATTTGTAGATCCCCCACCACCTGTATATGAACAAATACCCCAGTTACTGGAAGATTTGTAGATACCCCCCTTCCCATGTATAAACAATATATAATAAATACTCCAGTTACTGACAATTTATAGATCCCCCCATACCCTGTATATGAACATGTACCCCATTTACTGGGCAATTTGTAGAAAACCCTCCCCCCCTCCCCTGTATATGAACATATACCCCATTTACTGGACAATTTGTAGAGAACCCCCCCCCCCCCCCCATCTATAATATGAACATATACCCAAGTTACTGAACAATTTGTAGATACCCAGCTCCCTGTATATGAATAAATACCCCCTGGACAATTTGTAAATACGCCCTGTATATGGACAAATACATCAGTTGCTAGACAATTTGTAGATACCCACACCCCCACCCTGTATATGAAGAAATACCCCAGTTACTGGACGATTTGTAGATAACCCCCCACCGCAATATGAACAATATATATTAAATCACCCAGTTACTGGACAATTTGTAGACAACCTCACCCTCCTCCCCTGTGTATGAACATATACCCCAGTTACTGGACAATTTGTAGATATCCCCTATATATAAACAATATATATTAAATACTCCAGTTACTGGTCAATTTGTAGAAACCCCACCCCACCCCCAAAATATGAACATATATCCCAGTTACTGGTCGATTT
Source organism: Megaustenia siamemsis (assembly GCA_032433765.1). Lineage (NCBI taxonomy): Eukaryota > Metazoa > Mollusca > Gastropoda > Stylommatophora > Ariophantidae > Megaustenia > Megaustenia siamemsis. The sequence continues at coordinate 15,664,928 of JAVIAB010000108.1, forward strand.
GTAGATACCCCCCCACCACTATATGAGCAATATATATTAAATAACCCAGTTACTGGACAATTTGTAGACAACCTCAACCCCCCCCTGTATATGAACATATACCCCAGTCACTGAACAATTTGTAGATACCCCCCTCCCTGTATATGAACAAATACCCCAGTGACTGGACAATTTGTAAATACTCCATGTATATAAACAAGTACCGCAGTTACTGGAGAATTTGTAAATACTCCATGTATATAAAAAAAGTACCGCAGTTACTGGACAATTTGTAAATACTCCATGTATATAAAAAAAGTACCGCAGTTACTGGACAATTTGTAAATACTTCATGTATATAAAAAAAGTACCGCAGTTACTGGAGAATTTGTAAATACTCCATGTATATAAAAAAAAAGTACCGCAGTTACTGGACAATTTGTAAATACTCCATGTATATAAAAAAAGTGCCGCAGTTACTGGACAATTTGTATGAAAATGAAACTAGAGAAACCTCCAACTAGTGTGACGTTATCATAGCTAGAGGAGCTAATGATGGCTGACGTTACTCTACGTACAAACCGACCCTGCTCGTATTTTCTTTTTTCAAAATATATTTTTGTTGTTCATTTCTGCTCACTGTTAGCTTCATTGCAGCTTCACATTTTGATGCGTTGATGTGCATTTCTTTGCCTCGACCTGCTCATCATCATCATCATCATCATCATCATCATCACCGAGTGCCGTCTCCGCATCGAAGGTTGGCTATCATGGATCGCCATTTCACTCTGTTTCTTGCTTTGATGGTGCAGGTTGTCATATATTGACTTGTCCATCTTTTGATGTTACTCATCCATGTTAGTCTTGGTCTGCCTCTGCCACCTTGTTTTTTCCCTGCCGGTATTATTTTAAGTAGGCTGTTGTGTCTTTTAACGTGCACCAAAAATTTCATTTGTCTTGTTTTAATTGCATTTAGTAGTTCTCTTTTTTATTTTTAGTTGTTTTAAAACTTCATCGTTTGTTTTTTTTTTTCCACCCAATTCTACCTATTCTTCTATAAATCCACATTTCAAAGGCTTCAATTTTCTGTTCTGTTTTCTTGTCTAATGTTCATGTTTCTGCACCATACAGGAATATTGCGAAGATGTAACATTTTGCTATTCTTAGTTAGACCCTGCTCAGAAAACTGAAAATTAGTTGAAGTGTTTCCAGACTTTGGCGATATCTAACAGCTCAGCATTTCTACAAAACTTTCTGCGATGTTCCACTTTTGTGCGCTATTAGTCTAAGTTCCACGTGGCACGGTTTTGTAATTGTTTGAGCTTCAGTCGCAGAGTTTCACACGTTTTATTGAAACTCTTGTTCTTAAAATGTTTAAAAATGTTAAAAAATATGAATAGTTTACTCAAATATTTTTTGTCAAATTATGCCGGGAAAATGAAATTTAAGACTCAAAAATTTTAATATTTTACTTTTATTTTGAATTTGAATTTTAATGGAACGTAAAAGATGGATCGATGGAATATTAGAAGCACTAGGAAACATAACAGCAGAGGAAGCGAACAGAAGAGCAAAATACCGCAAAATAGATCTCCCCTCGACGCTGAAAGGCAAATGAGGAACGAAAGGAAAAGAAGAAGAGACGGTGGCTTAAGCACGGCTTCGATAGCAGTGTTTGTCCTCAGTGTGTTTTTACAAGAAAATTGGGGTGAGGAAATGACTGCGCACTCTCTTCTCCAAGGAAGTGGTTTGGAAGGAAAGAAGAAGAAGAAGAAGAAGAAAAGGAAGAAGGAGAATTTAAATATTTAATTATGTACTTCATTTACTAATTGTAAATTTCATTTATGTATCCTCTATAAGAGAACAACTAGAATATTGTAACAACTGGGAAAATAGAGGGACGAAGATATAGAGGGAAGCAAAGAGAAAAAAAAATACCAGACAGCTTGGGAGAATGGCTTGGCAGAAGGTCAACAACAGAAATGATAAATAACTGTCGAGATCGAAAATTGTGGAGAGACATGGTCACCTACGCCAGCAGGCCCGGTACTTGATGATGATGATGATAAGTTAAAAGAAAAATTAAGTGCCCGTCACATCAAATACGTATAGGGAATATGGTGTTGGAGACCTTAATTTTTACAGACCTTCGACACATGCTTTTGGGGGTAATGTGTTTGCTATTACGCCCGAGCCGCTTTATTTTCCCAGAAAAAAATCCGGTACACATTTAAGGCTGGGTGAACCAGGCTGAAAGAAATTAAGTTAAATACTAAAATAAAAATTTGCAACTCCAATGTTAAGTCAGTCTTATTATGTGGCTGTGAAACATGCAGAACAACTAAAATGACAATCATGAAGATACAGGATTTCATTAATGGATGCTTGCGCAGAATAAAAGGATGGAAATCTCAGGACAAAATCACTAACATAGAATTATGGAAATGTACCAGTCAAATACCAGTGGTTAAAGATATACATCGAAGACGATGGCGCTGATAGGACACCCACTGCTTCAGCCAACTGAGAGTATTACACATCAGGCCCTTTTTGTAATTCACATGGGAAAAGACAAAGAGGAAGACCAAGGAATTCTTGGCGAAGACAAATAGAAAAAAGATAAAGATGATGGGGATGAAAAAGAACGATCTTAAAAGAATGGCAAGAAACAGAACAACTTGGAAAGTGGTTGTTGAAGACTTATGCTCCACAGGGAGCTGAAAGGTAGAAGAAGAAGAAGAACCAGGCAGCCGTCCATCTGGAGCGTACCCGACCTCTTGTCCTTAGTAGTCCAGTTCACTAACCACCGAGCTAACGCAGTCCAGTTCACTAACCACCGAGCTAACGCAGTCCAGTTCACTAACCACTGAGCTAACGCAGTCCAGTTCATAACCACTGAGCTAACGCAGTCCAGGTCACTAACCACTGAGCTAACGCAGTCCAGTTCACTAACCACTGAGCTAACGCAGTCCAGTTCACTAACACTGAGCTAACGCAGTCCAGTTCACTAACCACCGAGCTAACGCAGTCCAGTTCACTAACCACCGAGCTAACGCAGTCCAGTTCACTAACCACCGAGCTAACGCAGTCCAGTTCACTAACCACCGAGCTAACGCAGTCCAGTTCACTAACCACCGAGCTAACGCAGTCCAGTTCACTAACCACGAGCTAACGCAGTCCAGTTCACTAACCACTGAGCTAACGCAGTCCAGTTCACTAACCACGAGCTAACGCAGTCCAGTTCACTAACCACCGAGCTAACGCAGTCAGTTCACTAACCACTGAGCTAACGCAGTCCAGTTCACTAACCACGAGCTAACGCAGTCCAGTTCACTAACCACCGAGCTAACGTAGTCCAGTTCACTAACCACTGAGCTAACGTAGTCCAGTTCACTAACCACCGAGCTACGCAGTCCAGTTCACTAACCACTGAGTTAACGTAGTCCAGTTCACTAAACACTGAGTTAACGTAGTCCAGTTCACTAACCACAGAGCTAACGTAGTCCAGTTCACTAACCACTGAGCTAACGTAGTCCAGTTCACTAACCACTGAGTTAACGTAGTCCAGTTCACTAACCACTGAGCTAACGTAGTCCCAGTTCACTAACCACTGAGTTACGTAGTCCAGTTCACTAACCACTGAGCTAACGTAGTCCAGTTCACTAACCACTGAGTTAACGTAGTCCAGTTCACTAACCACTGAGCTAACGTAGTCCAGTTCACTAACCACCGAGCTAACGCAGTCCAGTTCACTAACCACTGAGCTTAAACGTTAGTCCAGTTCACTAACCACTGAGCTAACGCAGTCCAGTTCACTAACCACTGAGTTAACGCAGTCCAGTTCACTAACCACTGAGCTAACGCAGTCCAGTTCACTAACCACTGAGTAACACAGTCCAGTTCACTAACACTGAGTTACGCAGTCCAGTTCACTAACCACTGAGCTAACGCAGTCCAGTTCACTAACCACTGAGTTAACGTAGTCCAGTTCATAACCACTGAGCTAACGTAGTCCAGTTCACTAACCACTGAGTTAACGTAGTCCAGTTCACTAACCACTGAGTTAACGCAGTCCAGTTCACTAACCACTGAGCTAACGCAGTCCAGTTCACTAACCACTGAGCTAACGCAGTCCAGTTCACTAACCACGAGTTAACGCAGTCCAGTTCACTAACCACTGAGCTAACGCAGTCCAGTTCACTAACCACCGAGTAACGTAGTCCAGTTCACTAACCACTGAGTTAACGTAGTCCAGTTCACTAACCACTGAGTTAACGTAGTCCAGTTCACTAACCACTGAGCTAACGCAGTCCAGTTCACTAACACTGAGCTAACGCAGTCCAGTTCACTAACCACTGAGTTAACGCAGTCCAGTTCACTAACCACTGAGTTAACGCAGTCCAGTTCACTAACCACTGAGTTAACGTAGTCCAGTTCACTAACCACTGAGCTAACGTAGTCCAGTTCACTAACCACTCAGTTAACGTAGTCCAGTTCACTAACCACTGAGTTAACGCAGTCCAGTTCACTAACCAACTGAGCTAACGCAGTCCAGTTCACTAACCACTGAGTTAACGCAGTCCAGTTCACTAACCACTGAGTTAACGCAGTCCAGTTCACTAACCACTGAGCTAACGTGTCCAGTCAGTCACTAACCACTGAGCTAACGCAGTCCAGTTCACTAACCACTGAGCTAACGCAGTCCAGTTCACTAACCACTGAGTTAACGCAGTCCAGTTCACTAACCACTGAGCTAACGCAGTCCAGTTCACTAACCACTGAGCTAACGCAGTCCAGTTCACTAACCACTGAGTTAACGCAGTCCAGTTCACTAACCACTGAGCTAACGTAGTCCAGTTCACTAACCACTGAGCTAACGTAGTCCAGTTCACTAACCACTGAGCTAACGTAGTCCAGTTCACTAACCACTGAGCTAACGCAGTCCAGTTCACTAACCAATGAGCTAACGTAGTCCAGTTCACTAACCACTGAGCTAACGTAGTCCAGTTCACTAACCACTGAGCTAACGTAGTCCAGTTCACTAACCACTGAGCTAACGTAGTCCAGTTCACTAACCACTGAGCTAACGCAGTCCAGTTCACTAACCACTGAGCTAACGTAGTCCAGTTCACTAACCACTGAGCTAACGTAGTCCAGTTCACTAACCACTGAGCTAACGTAGTCCAGTTCACTAACCACTGAGCTAACGTAGTCCAGTTCACTAACCACTGAGCTAACGTAGTCCAGTTCACTAACCACTGAGCTAACGTAGTCCAGTTCACTAACCACTGAGCTAACGTAGTCCAGTTCACTAACCACTGAGCTAACGTAGTCCAGTTCACTAACCACTGAGTTAACGTAGTCCAGTTCACTAACCACTGAGCTAACGTAGTCCAGTTCACTAACCACTGAGTTAACGCAGTCCAGTTCACTAACCACTGAGCTAACGCAGTCCAGTTCACTAACCACTGAGCTAACGTAGTCCAGTTCACTAACCACTGAGTTAACGTAGTCCAGTTCACTAACCACTGAGCTAACGTAGTCCAGTTCACTAACACTGAGCTAACGTAGTCCAGTTCACTAACCACTGAGCTAACGCAGTCCAGTTCACTAACCACTGAGCTAACGCAGTCCAGTTCACTAACCACTGAGCTAACGCAGTCCAGTTCACTAACCACTGAGCTAACGCAGTCCAGTTCACTAACCACTGAGCTAACGCAGTCCAGTTCACTAACCACTGAGTTAACGCAGTCCAGTTCACTAACCACTGAGCTAACGTAGTCCAGTTCACTAACCACTGAGCTAACGCAGTCCAGTTCACTAACCACTGAGCTAGCGCAGTCCAATTCACTAACCAATGAGTTAACGCAGTCCAGTTCACTAACCACTGAGCTAACGCAGTCCAGTTCACTAACCACTGATTTAACGCAGTCCAGTTCACTAACCACTGAGCTAACGCAGTCCAGTTCACTAACCACTGAGTTAACGCAGTCCAGTTCACTAACCACTGAGCTAGCGCAGTCCAATTCACTAACCACTGAGCTAACGCAGTCCAGTTCACTAACCACTGAGCTAACGCAGTCCAGTTCACTAACCACTGAGTTAACGCAGTCCAGTTCACTAACCACCGAGCTAACGCAGTCCAGTTCACTAACCACTGAGCTAACGCAGTCCAGTTCACTAACCACTGAGCTAACGCAGTCCAGTTCACTAACCACTGAGCTAACGCAGTCCAGTTCACTAACCACCGAGCTAACGCGGCTCCCATATTCGTAATATTTGTTGGTATAAAGAAAAACATGGTTTGTTTTTCATTAAACACAGATTTCAAATTTTTTTCAATTTAAAACTTTTAACTATAATTATGTATCTGTCCGCCTGTCATTCCGCCCGTCCGTCCGTCTGTCTCTGTCGCTCTATCTCCCCCCCCCCCGCGCCTCCCTTTTATGTTTTCTTTTTAATTCTTATATGAAAAATATTCTCGGAATTCCCCCGCACCATTCCCAACCACACCCCGAATTCTTCAGTAATTAATCATACTCTCCAACCTTCTATTAACTCCTTTCTCCTTCATTTCAAGTCGATAAGAAATTCCCTCCCATTTCTCATAATTACCCCTCTCTCCATCCTTATTAAACCATCAGGTCGGGGAGTGGTTGGTCTCGAGGCAAGACGCCGGACTCGAGACAGAGAGGTTGTGGGTTCAAATCCGGGCTGCACCAGTTGGGATTTTTATTTATGATTTCTCTCGGCGGCAACCACCCCATGGTCTCAGCAGCGAGGTCCGGCTTGAAACGCCAATTACTCATCGACGGAAAAAAATATGAGTACCTCCGAAGTCGGAGTTATCTGCCTATGCGGCGAGGGACCCCTGTGCACACGGCTACCAGGGCATAATGGATTAACACGCAAAATTCAGTTCCTAGTCTCTAGGAACTTCGTCAGAGGTAAAACCTGGCGAAGAGCAAAAAAAAAAAAAAAAAAAAAAAAAAAAAAAAAAAAAAAAAACCATCAGGTAACTCCATTCCCATCCTTCTGTAATTGCCTTTCTTCTCTCTTCCCCTACAGACCACATTATTTCCTCCCATCTTTTCGATAATTCCAACTTCCGCACTAACCAATCATTTACTTTCTCAAATCATCAGAAAACCATCCGTCACTTTTCTCCATTAATTGATCATCAACTACTTTCTCCATTAATCGATCATCCGTTACCTCCAATATTTTTCATGACCGGTAAGCTTTACCCACTTTCTCCATTAATTAATCATCCACTACTTTCTCCATTAATTGATCATCCACTACTTTTCTCCATTAATTGATCATCCAGTACTTTCTCCATTAATTAATCATCCACTACTTTCTCCGTTAATTAATCATCCACTACTTTCTCCATTAATTAATCATCCACTACTTTCTCCATTAATTAATCATCCACTACTTTCTCCATTAATTGATCATCCACTACTTTTTCCATTAATTAATCATTCACTACTTTCTCCATTAATGAATCATCCACTACTTTCTCCATTAATTAATCATCCACTACTTTTCCATTAATTAATCATCCACTACTTTCTCCATTAATTAATCATTCATTACCTCCAATATTTTTGATAAACGTTTACACCTTACCCACTTTCTCCATTAATTAATCATTCATTACCTCCAATATTTTTGATAACCGTTACACCTTACCCACTTTCTCTACCCAATCGATCACACACCCCATCACATAATCCCCTCTTTTCAAACTCATTGATATGATATCCCCTCCCTTCTACCACCTCCCCACCTCCCCATAATCAACCAGATAATCCCCTCATAATGTTGATACATTTTTATTGACCTGTTTAACCAGGTCGGAGGTACTGTAATCACGAAGTCATTTTAATTCTCATCCTCTCATACCCCCCTCCCCACCTCGCTTATTAATCACTGCAGAGATAATTATATAGGCCACTGCATGATTCACCATCATCATCAAGTACTGGGCCTAGTGGCGTAGGTGACCATGTCTCTCCACAACTTTCGATCTCGGCAGCTATTTATCATTTCTGTTGTTGACCTTCTGCCAAGCCATTCTCTTAAGCTGTCTGTTATTTTTTTTTTCTTTGCTTCCCTCTATCTCTTCGTCCCTCAATTTTTCCAGTTGTTACAATATATTCAAGTTGTTCTCTTCTCATTACATGGCCAAAAAATGATATGATTGTCTCTTCCTAATATTGGAAATTATCTCTCTTTTTGCTTTGACCTCTCTCAGAACATCTTCATTACTCTTCTTAGCTGTCCATGGTATTCTCGACATTCTTATGTAAAACCACATTTCTACAGACTCCAGTGATTTTCTTGTCTGTTGTCCTATTGTCCATGACTCGCATCCATATGTTAAGACTGGCTCTACGTAACATCTAAGAACTCTTTTTCTGGTTTCTATTGTCAAAAATGGATTGCATAGTATCTTCCTCATTTTTTTGGAAAGCTGCTTTTGCCTGAGCCATTCTGCACCTCACCTCTTTTGTACATCTTCCGTCTAAGGTTAACAAAGTTCCAATATATTTAAATTCATTTACCTGTTTTAATATTGTTCCACTTGTCTTTATTTTGCACTGAGGCGATGTCTTTTTCTTTGTTGTTACCATTACCTCTGTCTTTTTGCTATTAAGGCTGAGTCCTTTATTTTTGCTTTCTTTTGCTATCTTTTTATAATGTCCAACATTTCTTGTAACTCGTTTTCACTCTTAGCGATTATTACTGTATCATCAGCATGATTCACAACAATAGTAAAATATATACATGAAAGGGTATTGCGGATGTATATAATATTACAAGCGAACGAAAGATAGGTAGATTAATCTTTTTTAAATAACACTTTCGAGCCATCGTGATGCAATTTTAGAGATTTCCTAAACCAGGCCGGGTGTACTTTAATCTCGAGTTCAGTTATCTTCCTAACATACCCCTCCCCGCTTCACCTCGATTATTAATCTTGTTTTTTTAAAACAACCTCCAAGCATCCAGATGCAGTTTTAACGGCAACTATCCCAGTTTGATCGCACCTATTCTAATACCTCTTCTACCCCCACCACCCCACCCCCCTACTTCACACACATACGCACGGGAACAACACAATCGGATTAATATGTCTCCACACTACGACCTGGCCCCGAAATCCCGCTCGTTGCGGCCTTGCCAATAACCACCAAATTGCACACATAATATAATGCCATATGCCCCAGTGTGAGGGTGACTCAACAAAAGTGCATGACAGCTATCAACGATTGGGCACGAGGAAAAATCCAGTACGGAAACGGTCCTACAAAGCATAAGTGCATAAAGGTTTTGTTAGGTCAGATCGACCGAATGGTTTTAATTTAGAGGGGAAAAAGAGGGGATATAGTAGATAGCTACATATGGAAGATATTGGGGAGATGATGAAAGGATGGCGTCTCATTCCGTTCGTTGCATGAGATATTTAAGGGATAGGAGCAAGTAGTGGGGTGTAGCGTAAACTCCGACAAAGTGTGGTGACAGTTTTACAAAAAAAAAAACGGAATACAACAAAATACTGACGTTTCGGCCTACATGCGGCCTTCCTCAGAAAACGAGAATAACACAAACGAACAACGAAACGAAGATAAACTCAACTACATCTAGGATGAGCGAGATATGTAAATCAAGGAGAAATAAAGAGATGAGGGATAAGAGATGAAATGATGAAACTAAAGAGAGATGTGCTTAATACGGAGGATAAAAAAATAGATAATATGTGGAAAAACAGTAAGCTAATATATATATATATATATATATATATATATATATATATATATATATATATAGAATTATAGAGGCAACATTTGTTAACTCTTTCAGTATGGAAGGTTGTCATCAATGCGACGGAAGAGATTTCAGAGGCAACATTTGTAACTCTTCAGTATGGAAGGTTGTCATCAATGCAACGGAAGAGATTTCAGAGGCAACATTTGTTAACTCTTTCAGTATGGAAGGTTGTCATCAATGCGATGGAAGAGATTTCAGAGGCAACATTTGTTAACTCTTTCAGTATGGAAGGTTGCCATCAATGCGATGGAAGCGATTTCAGAGGCAACATTTGTCATGGTTTTAAACATCAATCTACATGTTTATATTTATCTAAAATATACATGGATTTTTATATAATTGAACAAGGAATTAGATTTCACCATTACCAAGATGATCATCATCATCAAGTACCGGGCCTACTGGCATAGGTGATCATGTCTCTACACTACTTTCGATACAGTGCGTCAAAACATACTGATAGCGTTAAAAGTCTTAAAGAGTAGACCAAAAGTAACCGTTTTTCGAGAGAAAAAAAATGTTAAGCAAATCTTACCCATACCTAAGACGTAGGCTTCGAGCCGAAAGTCGCAACTCCTACAGCTTTCTGTAAACTGACGTCCCAACTTTACCCCCCCCCCCCCCCACCTCCCACCCACCCACCCACTTATTTGGAGATTGCTTAGGAGAAAAACATTGAACAAAACCGTCAGTTTGAACTTGTGAAACTCTCGGAGAGACAGAATAAATATAACAGGAATTGAAAACCACGAACGCAAAGGAAAAATATTGAATATTCTTTTCACATATTAATATATTCACATATTGAAGGTATAAAACAATTAAATAAGAGAAATGACATATTGAAGGTATAAAACAATTAAATAAATTCAGATTCAGAGAGAAAATACTGGATAGCTTGGTGTCATGGCATGGAAAACAGTCAACAACAGAACTGATACGATGCACTGTAGATAGAAGATTGTGGAGGGACATGATCACCTACGCCAACCGGTATGGCACATGATGATGATATTAGTCTACTTACCTCTGTGCACTAACTTCAGCACTCTCCTGTTTCGTAATGTGTAATCCCCTTATGGAGTGAATTCCCTTTTTGTAGACTTGCAGATATACGGAGTTAGCCATCCGAACGTGATGTAGTTGAAGAATCCAATTGTTTCCAAGGGAAGGTAATCCTTGGGTCTGCAGTTAGAGATATTGAAGGTATAAACCAATTAAATAAGAGAAATGACATATTGAATGTATAAAACAATTAAATAAGAGAAATGACATATTGAATGTATAAAACAATTAAATAAGAGAAATGACATATTGAATGTATGGAACAATTCAATAAGATAAATGATATATTGGAGGTATAACCCAATTAAATAAGAGAAATGACATATTGAATGCATAAAACAATTAAATATGAGAAATGACATATTGAATGTATGGAACAATTCAATAAGATAAATGATATATTGGAGGTATAACCCAATTAAATAAGAGAAATGACATATTGAATGCATAAAACAATTAAATATGAGAAATGACATATTGAATGTATGGAACAATTCAATAAGATAAATGATATATTGGAGGTATAACCCAATTAAATAAGAGAAATGACATATTGAATGCATAAAACAATAAATATGAGAAATGACATATTGAATGTATGGAACAATTCAATAAGATAAATGATATATGGAGGTATAACCCAATTAAATAAGAGAAATGACATATTGAATGTATAAACCAATTAAATAAGAGAAATGATATATTGAATGTATAAACCAATTAAATAAGAGAAATGACATAATGAATGTATAAACCAATTAAATAAAGAAATGAAATATTGAAAGCATAAACCAATTAAATAAGAGAAATGACATGTTGAAGCTATAAAACAATTAAATAAGAGAGGTGACATATTGAAGGTACAAAACAATTAAATAAGAGAAATGACAAAAAAATATATAAAATATCATCTAAAATCAAGAGAAGGTGGTCACATGCTGGCTATGTGATGAGAAGAGACAACAAAAGAATCTCAAAGCAAGTCCTCAAATGGGAACCAGAGGGTACAAGAAAAGGAAATCGACGTAGAAAAACACTAAAAGAACATTAAGGCGAGAGGCGACAACATCAGGCATCAGCGCTCTTGTCGAGAATGAACAACTCACCCAGAACAAAGTAATGTGGCGAGATACAGTGCCTAACCTGTACAAGAATTGATGTCTGATAACAAAGAAAGTGGGACACACAGAATCTAACATTTCTGCCCTATGTCCCGTCTTCGCCTCGAATTGACAATGGGTAAGATGGACATAACAGCGAAGACGATGGCGCTGGATAGGACACACACTACGGAAGCCAACTGAGAGTATTACACAACAGGCCCTTTTTTGGAATCCCCAGGGGAAAAGACAAAGAGGAAGACCAAGGAATTCTTGGAGAAGACAGATAGAAGCAGAGATGAAGATGATGGGGAAGACATGGAATGATCTTAAAGGAATGGCAAAAAACAGAACTTGGAAAGTGTTTGTTGAAGACCTATGCTCCACAGGGAGCTAAAAAGGTAGATGAAGAAGATGGACATAAAACTTTAAAAGATATATATCATCATCATCATCGTCATGTGCCATACCTGTTGGCGTAGGCGATCATGTCCTTCCACAATCTTCTATCTACAGTACAGAGTATCAGTTCTGTTGTTGACTGTATTCCATGCCATGACACCAAACTATGTAGTATTTTCTCTCTTTGTCGTCCGCGATCTCTCTTTCGTTGTATTTTGCCTGTTGCAACCAAGTATTCTAATTTTCCTCTTCTCATGATGTACCAGAAAAATGTTGATTGCTTCTTTCTAATGGTTTTTGGGAGCCCCCTTTCTGTGTTGGCCTCTTTCAGAACTTCCTCATTGGTCTTTTTAGCTGTCCAGGAACCTTTCACACTCTTTTTTTAGAAATCTCATCTAGGTGGCCTCTAATCGTCTTTTCATTTGTTTGCCTACTGTCCATGATTCACTTTAATAGATCATAATTGGTTCTATATAGCACCGATGAACTCTCTTTCTCACTTCTATTGACATAGATATGTTTCATAAGATATTTGTCATTTCTGAAATGCTATTTTGGCCTGAGCTTTTCTGCTTATTTCTGCGGTGCATCTCCCATCTGATGTTATTATTGTGCCCAAGTATTTGAAACGTTGCACTTGTTTCAGTTTCGTCCTATTTATTTTTATGCTGTATGATTGTGTTGATTGTTTCTTTGATATGACCATTACTGATATATATAGTAAAGTAACGGTTCCCATCATGCTTTTCTAGGCGAATGGGGAATATTGTGTTAATGACCATAGTTTTCTTTGACCACGGCACATTTTTGGGAAGATGTTTTCGGTATCACGCCAGGCCGCCTTTATTTCCACGAAAAAAACATCCCTGGTACCCTTTTTTAGAGGGTGGGTGAACCCCGGAGCCCTGTCGCTCGGAAAAAAAATTCCGCCACTTCTGGGGACTGTACCCGGACCCTGCTGATCAGGAAGCGAGTACACTAACCACCCAGCCACCGAGACTCCTTATCTGATATCTGAATGCCCAAAATGTTACAGTATGCGTGTGTTTATTGTTGGAGAACATAAGAACAAAGAAAAGAAAATACTATGGTCATGTAAAAGAACATAACACCCTTAGAGAAGATCTGTGTAGAGGGCACTCTACAAGTAAAAAGTAAAGTACCCCCCGTCACGCCAAGTGGCGTATAGGGAAATATGGTGTTAGTGACCCTATATTTTACAGACCTTCAGCACATGACTTTTTGGGGTAATGTGGTCGGTATTACGCCCGTGCTGCTTTTACTTTCCAGAAAAAATCTGGTACCCATTTAAGGCTGGGTGAACCGGAGCCGTCGGTTGGGATCGAACCTACCCCTTGTCCGTAGTAGTCCAGTTCACTAACCACTGAGCTATCGCGGCTCCCACTAATTTTTAGGGAATTAGTAAAACCCAGGTGTCCTCGCCAGGGTACGAACCCCGGCTGTTGCCGTGGTAAGCCAACCGCCTATCGATTGCGCTAACCGGACACCCACTCTACCAAGTAGAAACACCCTTATAGAAGATCTGTGTAGAGGGCACTCTACCAAGTAGAAAAACCCTTAGAGAAGATCTGTGTAGAGGGCACTCTACCAAGTAGAAACACCTTTAGAGAAGATCTGTGTAGAGGGCACTCTACCAAGTAGAAACACCCTTAGAGAAGATCTGTGTAGAGGGCACTCTACCAAGTAGAAACACCCTTAGAGAAGATCTGTGTAGAGGGCACTCTACCAAGTAGAAACACCCTTATAGAAGATCTGTGTAGAGGGCACTCTACCAAGTAGAAACACCCTTAGAGAAGATCTGTGTAGAGGGCACTCTACCAAGTAGAAACACCCTTAGAGAAGATCTGTGTAGAGGGCACTCTACCAAGTAGAAACACCCTTAGAGAAGATCTGTGTAGAGGGAACTCTACCAAGTAGAAACACCCTTAGAGAAGATCTGTGTAGAGGGCACTCTACCAAATAGAAACACCCTTAGAAAAGATCTGTGCAGAGGGCACGCTACCAAGTAGAAACACCCTTAGAGAAGATCTGTGTAGAGGGCACTCTACCAAGTAGAAACACCCTTAGAGAAGATCTGTGTAGAGGGCACTCTACCAAGTAGAAACACCCTTAGAGAAGATCTGTGTAGAGGGCACTCTACCAAGTAGAAACACCCTTAGAGAAGATCTGTGTAGAGGGCACTCTACCAAGTAGAAAACACCCTTAGAGAAGATCTGTGTAGAGGGCACAGGGATACTTTACTTTTACGGCGACTTTCAGTAGGTTATTTTTTGTGTCTCATTACATGTCCTTAACGCTACATTTCTCTTGTTCCAATTATATTAAATAGTTCTTTTCTTTATTTCAGATGTTTCAAAACTGCATTATTTGTATTTTTTTTCCCTATCGATCCAATTCTACCCATTCTTCTATAAATCAACACTTCAGTGGCTTCCATTTTATTTTCTATTTTTTATTTAGTCGTCCATGCGTTTTTCATTACTTCAGTCGTAATCTCTGTTTCCCCTCCTCTTCTTTTACATTATCTCCGCTTCTTTACCATAATCTCATTAATAACTTCTTTTGTTCCAGCTCCTCACGTTTTCATTACTTTATTTTTTTCTCTTTCGACTCCTCGTGACTATTCTCTATTTCTTTATCGTTCTCACCCTTTTCTATTTAGTTAGCCTCCTTTCTCTTTATGTTTTTTCTTGATTTTCAACGTCTATTTTCATTACTCTCTATTTCTTCTTTCTTCAACTTATTGCTTTTATATTATATTTATTTATTTTATATTTTATGTTATAGAGAAACTAAACACTGATGGCAAGGATCAGTTGAATCATAAAAAAAAAAAAACAAGTACTGGCAACAAACAGAAGCGCAACCAAACAGGACAGTTCTAATATACAAAACAATGAGTCAGACAAGGCTGTCGCCGGATTTATTTTCACTTTACAGCAAAAATATGATGAGATCAATAGCAGATATAAAATGAGTTGAAGTTAAAGGTCATAACATAAACAATGCGGATGACACAGTCTTAATAGCAGAGACAGAGAATGACCTACAAGAAATGACAGATGTAATAGTAAAAGAAAGCAACAAGAAAGGTCTCAGTCGGAATAGTAAGAAAACAGAGGTAATGGTTATATCGAAGAAACAATCACCACCATCATGCAGCATAAAAATAAACAGGACAAATCTGAAACAAGTGCAACGTTTCAAATAATTGGGTACAATAATAACATCAGATGGAAGATTCACCACAGGAATAAAAAGCAGAATGGCTCAGACAAAAATAGCATTTCAGAAAATGAAAAACGTCTAACGCAACAAGTCTATGTCAATAGCAGCGAAAACGAGAGTTCAGCAGTGCTCTATATGAAGCCAAATCTGACCTATGTAAGCGAATCATGGACAGTACACAAAAAAAAGTACGATTAGAAACCATATAGATGGGATTTCTAAAAAGAATGTTGAATGTTCCCTGGACAGCTAAAAAGACCAATGAGGAAATTCTCAAAGAGGCCAACACAAAAAGGAGCTCCTAAAAAACATCAGAAAGAAACAATCAACATTTTTCGGGAACATCATAAGAAGAAAGTTGGAATACTTGGTTACAACTGGCAAAATACAGGAAAGGCAGATCGCGGACGACAAAGAAAGAAGATACTAGATAGCTTGGTGTCATGGCATGGAAAACAGTCAACAACAGAATATATACGATGCACTGTAGATAGAAGATTGTGGAAGGACATGATTGTCAACGCCAACCGGTATGGCACATTTTGATGATTATACTCTCATTAAGTATACTGTCATTAAGTATATTGTCAAAAATTATATTACCATTAAATATACTCTCATTAAATATATTACCATTAATTATACTCTCATTGCGTATATTACTATTAAGTATACTCTCATTGTGTATATTACTATTAAGTATAGTCTCATTGCGTATATTAATATTAAGTATACTCTCATTGCGTATATTACTATTAAGTATACTCTCACTGCGTATATTACTATTAAGTATACTCTCATTAAGTATACTCTCACTGCGTATATTACTATTAAGTATACTCTCATTAAGTATACTCTTATTGCGTATATTACTATTAAGTATACTCTCATTAAGTATACTCTCATTGCGTATATTACTATTAAGTATACTCTCATTGCGTATATTACTATTAAGTATACGCTCATTACGTATATTACTATTCAAACTTACCCAGGGCCGGATTTAAATTCAGTGAGCCCCCAAGTGGCCAAGCTAAATGAAACTTTGAGAGCCCCTGTTAAAAAGTTAACACTATAACATTTGGATCATAAATGACAATATCAACAAATTTGAGACCCTCTGGCATTGTAAGGCCACAAGCTATTATTATTTTAGCGTAGACACTGACCCTTAGTAGACGGAGATCCAACTCAGTTGGATTGATGTGTTCCAAAAATGGGCGAGGCCAACTAACGTTTTAATGATATTTTTTGCTTAATATACATTTTCGGCTGTTTCAAACCGAATACTTTTCAGTACAAGTTTGTGCAGGGAACTCTCCTATGTCACATAACCAGCATATTACCATAACATACGGTCATTTGGCAATCCGCTGGTCCAGTACAATTAGGACATATACACAGATTTTTTTGTGTTCGTTAAATCTTTAGAATTACAAACTGATCGTCTCCACCGTAAATGATCATATACGTGTTATTTGTGCTTTGATTGTGATTATGTACGTCTGTAGTGTGAACATATGAATATGTTGTTGAAGGAATTTTGTATGGCGAACTTTTGAATTGAAAGATACCAAAAGGCAGACCCTTGCTGCAATATAAGGATTTTTGCGTGACTTTCTTGAGGGAATTTTCTATGGTGAAAGAAATTGGGAAAACCTGGCTGCAGATCGTAGCACATGGAGAACACAAGTAAAAAAAATGGCACGGCATCTTTCCAGGCAGTGCTGATATCAAATTCAGACGACAAAAGACACAAGAGAAAGGAGGCGAGGCCAGGCACCACGAATACATCTTGTTCGTTCTGTGGATGGATCTATCCAATATTTGGAAATTCAGCCACAGAGAGAAGCTATTCAGCAAAGCAGCACCCAGAATAAGACACTTTTTTTCACTAAACTACAGACTTATCATGATTGCTTGTGACCAACCGTCTGTCAAGACGCCAAATGCCATATATATATTGAAGGAATGCCATCTCTCGATGTTGAGTTTAGTGTGCTCGGTGGATTTTGTTGATTTTATCATGAGACCAGTAAGTAAATTTGTTTCTTTTTTTTTTCCATTTTGTTGCTCTCTTCACACTCAAACTTATTTTTCGTGCTATTTTCTTTATACTGTTGTATTATATCATTCAGAAAGCCGTCAATCCCGAGTATCTTTATATACAAAACAACGAAAAATGATCATCATCAAGTACCATAACTGCTGGTGTTGGTGATCATCTCTCAACTTTCGATTCTCGACAGTTATTTATCATTTCTGTTGTTGACCTTCAGCCAAGCCATTCTCTTAAGCTGTCTGGTATCTTTTCTCTTTGCTTCCCTCTATCTCTTCGTCCCGCAATTTTCACACTTGTCCTGATATATTTCAGCTGTTCCCTTCTCATTACATGGCCAAAAAATGATGATTGTTTCTTTCTAATATTGGAAATTAGCTCTCTCTTTGCTTTGGCCTCTTTCAGAACGTTTTCATTACTCTTCTTAACTGTCCATAGTATTCTCAACATTCTTCTGTAAAACCACATTTCTACAGCGTCCAGTGATATTTTTTGTCTCTTTTCCTATTTTCTATGATTCACATCCATTTGTTTATACTGGATCGAAAACTATCTAAGAACTTCCTTCTATTGTCAAAAATGGATTACACAGTATCTTCCTAATTTTTATGGAAAGCTGCTTTTGTCTGAGCTATTCTGCATCTCACCTCTATTGTACATCAACCATCTGAGGTTAACAATGTTTCAAAATATTTAAATTCATGTACCTGCTTTAACATTGTTACATTTGTCTTTATTGTGCATTGTAATGAAAATAGTAGATATATAATACAATTAGTGTGATTGTCATCATGTAAACAAAAATAGTTTGGGAAAACTAGCTCGTCCAAAAGTGAAAAAGAGTTACTGAAATTCATCAAACAGTTTCCGAGATAATTAATAAATTCTATGGGCGCGAATTTCTGAACGAACTAAAGTAAGAGGTATACAATTACGGCCCTGAGTTTAATTTAATTTTAAAACACCAACAAATGAACACACTTACGCTTTAGCGAATCTCACAGGAACCATTTTTTGTAAAGCCTGTTTGTAACGACCAAACCCCGAGTTCGATGCACTCTGCTCCCAAACTCATATCCTAATTCATCGTCAGATGAATTGGTTAAAAAGCTGAGGAAAAATGGTGAAAGTATTCATGGAATTTAATTAGAGAAAAAAATCACAATAAAATAAAATATCATTCTAAATGACAATCTATATCTCAACCATATTCTGTTAATGTAAAACTGAAACTTCTAGAACGAACTTTCTTTCTGGCTCTCACGAACTTTCTGGCTCTCAAGAACTTTCTGGCTCTCACG
This sequence comes from Megaustenia siamemsis, assembly GCA_032433765.1. Classification (NCBI taxonomy): domain Eukaryota; kingdom Metazoa; phylum Mollusca; class Gastropoda; order Stylommatophora; family Ariophantidae; genus Megaustenia; species Megaustenia siamemsis. The sequence continues at coordinate 15,683,923 of JAVIAB010000108.1, forward strand.
AACTTTCTGGCTCTCACGAACTTTCTGGCTCTCACAAACTTTCTGGCTCTCACGAACTTTCTGGCTCTCAAGAACTTTCTGGCTCTCACAAACTTTCTGGCTCTCACAAACTTTCTGGCTCTCAAGAACTTTCTGGCTCTCACGAACTTTCTGGCTTTCAAGAACTTTCTGGCTCTCACGAACTTTCTGGCTCTCACCCGATTTTTTTTTTGTTTGTTTGCGTTCCTCAGCTTTCCCCTCTGAGAAAGTTTCTAGAGACTAGGAAGTGAATTTTGCGTTTTAATCCGTTTTTCTCTGGTAGCTGTGTGCACGGGGTTCCTCACCGCACAGGCAGATAACTCCGATTTCGGAGGTATTCATATATTTTTCCGTCGATGAGTAGTTGATGTTTCAAGCCGGGCCTCGCTCCTGAGACTAGGAGTTGTTGCCGATGAGAGAAGTCACAAATAAACATCCCAACTCGCTCAGCCGGGATTTGAACTCACAACCTCTCAGTCTCAAGACCGGCGTCTTGCCTCGAGACCAACAAATCACCCGCTCTCAACTGATGGCTACAATAGGAATTCAGCCCTTTTCGTTATCCATTTTGTACAGGGACGTTAACTAGTTGTGGGGGTTTTTTGGTTTGCGTTTTTTTTTGGTTTGCGTTTTTTGTGTTTTTTGGTTTGCGTTTTTTTTGGTTTGCGTTTTTTTGGTTTGTGTTTTTTGGTTTGCGTTTTTTTTGGTTTGTGTTTTTTTTGTGTTTTTTTGGTTTCGTTTTTTTTTTGGTTTGCGTTTTTTTGGTTTGTGTTTTTTTGGTTTGCATTTTTTTGGTTTGTGTTTTTTGGTTTGCGTTTTTTGGTTTGTGTTTTTTGGTTTGCGTTTTTTTGGTTTGTGTTTTTTGGTTTGTGTTTTTTTTGGTATGTGTTTTTTGGTTTGCGTTTTTTTTTGGTTTGTGTTGTTTTGGTTTGCGTTTTTTTTGGTTTGTGTTTTTTGGTTTGCGTTTTTTTTTGGTTTGTATAGTTTGGTTTGCGTTTTTTTGGTTTGTGTTTTTTTGGTTTGCGTTTTTTTTTTGGTTTGCGTTTTTTTTTTTTGCGTTTTTTTTTGTGTTTTTTGGTTTGCGTTTTTTTGGTTTGTGTTTTTTGGTTTGCGTTTTTTGGTTTGTGTTTTTTGGTTTGCGTTTTTTGGTTTGCGTTTTTTTTGTTTGTGTTTTTTTGTTTTGTGTTTTTTGGTTTGCGTTTTTTGGTTTTGCGTTTTTTGGTTTGCGTTTTTTGGTTTGTGTTGTTTGGTTTGCGTTTTTTTTTGGTTTGTGTTTTTTGTGTTTTTTGGTTTGCGTTTTTTTTTGTTTGCGTTTTTTTTTTTGGTTTTGTGTTTTTTTGTTGTGTTTTTTTGGTTTCGTTTTTTTTTTGGTTTGCGTTTTTTTGGTTTTGTGTTTTTTTTGTTTGCATTTTTTTGGTTTGTGTTTTTTGTTTGCGTTTTTTTGGTTTGTGTTTTTTGGTTTGTGTTTTTGGTTTGCGTTTTTTTGGTTTGTGTTTTTTGGTTTGCGTTTTTTTTTTGGTTTGTGTTTTTTGGTTTGCGTTTTTTTGGTTTGTGTTTTTTGGTTTGCGTTTTTTTGGTTTTGTGTTTTTTGGTTTGCGTTTTTGGTTTGCGTTTTTTTTTTGTTTGTGTTTTTTGGTTTGTGTTTTTTTTTTGGTTTGCGTTTTTTTGTTTGTGTTTTTTTTGTTTGTGTTGTTTGGTTTGCGTTTTTTTTTGGTTTGTGTTTTTTGTGTTTTTTGGTTTGCGTTTTTTTTTGTTTGCGTTTTTTTTTTTTGGTTTGTGTTTTTTTTTGTGTTTTTTGGTTTTCGTTTTTTTTTTGGTTTGCGTTTTTTTTGGTTTTTTTTTTTTGGTTTGCGTTTTTTTGTTTGTGTTTTTGGTTTGTGTTTTTTGGTTTGCGTTTTTTTGGTTTGTGTTTTTTGGTTTGCGTTTTTTTTTGGTTTGTGTTGTTTGGTTTGCGTTTTTTTTTGGTTTGTGTTTTTTTGGTTTGCGTTTTTTTGGTTTGTGTTGTTTGGTTTGCGTTTTTTTGGTTTGCGGTTTTTGGTTTGTGTTTTTTGGGTTTGCGTTTTTTTTTGGTGTTTTTTTTGGTTTGCGTTTTTTTTGGTTTGTGTTTTTTGGTTTGCGTTTTTTTGTTTGTTGTTTTTTTGGTTTGCGGTTTTTTTTTTGTGTTTTTTTTTTTTGGTTTGCGTTTTGGTTTGTGTGTGTTGGTTTGCGTTTTTTTTGGGGGGGCGGTTTTTGGTTTGTGTTTTTTGGTTTGCGTTTTTTTTGGTTTGCGTTTTTTTGGTTTGTGTTTTTTGGTTTGCGTTTTTTTGGTTTGTGTTTTTTGGTTTGCGTTTTTTGGTTTTAAAAATCCGACTTCAGCACGGCATCTTTTAGTTCCGGGTCACCTTCCTTCTTCAATCCTCATGGTCAGACTAGACTTGCTAGTGGGTTACTAGAGCACCACGAAGAGGTGGAGCAAGATCTGGATGGTTCTAGTGGGTTACTAGAGCACCACGAAGAGGTGGAGCAAGATCTGGATGGTTCTAGTGGGTTACTAGAGCACCACGAAGAGGTGGAGCAAGATCTGGATGGTTCTAGTGTGTTACTAGAGCACCACGAAGAGGTGGAGCAAGATCTGGATGGTTCTAGTGTGTTACTAGAGCACCACGAAGAGGTGGAGCAAGATCTGGATGGTTCTAGTGTGTTACTAGAGCACCACGAAGAGGTGGAGCAAGATCTGGATGGTTCTAGTGCACCGATCAAGCCATCAGCTGTGAGTCGCTGGCAGCTTCTAGCTCTGTTGCTGTCAGGCGTCTTGTTCCCAACTTCTAAAAGAATCTCGTTCTGCTTTACGTCACCCAATAATTTTCCCTTTCCATTGCTTGTTCTTAAAAAATGGCATTACAAGGGAGTAGATACGATATGTGGGACTTCTAGTGCAATACATTCGACTTCAGTAACAAATAGATATAGCACAACCAATAATATAAATACTGTCTTCCCGAAAATATGTCAGCCACATGATTGGAGCCAGATTGTGAGATAATATTAGACGTTAAGACTTCCGGTCAATATGACGGATAGGCGGCAATGAGCCGTTGAGGCGTTATCTGAAAAGGTTCCATGATACATGTTCCATGTTTCCTCATATTCCAAGTCCGGCTTGCTACCTGAGCTACTGAGATTAGTGCTCTGTGCACACCGTGAGCTGTGTGTTTCATCGGATGGTGTTTCTATATTCTGCTTGCTTACGATGAATGATGATATCGTATGACAAAGGATAGTTCAGTTGCGCTCACTGTCGGTGCTAAATGCCTTGTGTCTTTTGACGTAGGCTGTGTATACTACGATGGGGACTGCAGCTGCCCATCTTTGTTTGAATATTCAATGAGATGTTAATTCTGATGATTCCACTGGCATGGGCGGGCATGGGGTTGAGCAATTATGAATTTTCATTCGTTTGCAGCGAGACCTGGGCCTTTAAATAACTATAACTATTAGACGTTAAGAACTAAGAACACACTTCATCCCTGGTGTAAAATGTATAAAGGAGCAACAAATCGCAAAGTATAACCACGTTCTAAGGTAGACACAAATCAATCCACAACACCTGCATCTACCAACAAACGCTACAAGATAGAGAAAAACCAAACCACGATCCCTGAAGCTAACAAACGCTACAAGACAGAGAAAAAACCAAACCACGATCCCTGAAGCTAACAACAAACGCTACAAGACAGATCCAATTAGTGGTCTGTGGATGGTCAGCCTTCTTGCAGATAACTGTTCAGAAAAGTCACTTTTGATTTTTCTTTTTCATATTATTTACTCGTTATATCGTTTTTTTTTTTTTTTTTTTGCTTATTTATTAGACATTTGTGTTTTTTGTTCATTGTTTCAGTTGCAGGCCTACAGATCCTTCAAAGTTATTTTCTTTTTTTTAATTTTGTGTTGGTAATCACCCACGTAAAGCTGTGCCCATACCATTTTACCATACAACAGATGACAAAATATACATGGAAAACAAACCAGTGGAAGAGAGCGATCACTTTATCTATCTTGGAAGTCACATTGATCAAGAAGGGGATACAAGTAAAGAAATTAGAATCAGAATGTCTAAAGCAGCAATGTTTTTGAAGCCTTGAAAAGTTGTGGAAATCAAAACTCATCAGCGCAAACAAAAAACTTAGGCTATTCAAATCAAATGTATTATCAGCCCTTACGTATGCGTGTGAAAGCTGGAAAACAACAAGAGATATAGAAACAAAGTTGAACGCATTCGAAAATAAATGTCTAAGGAAAATACTTGGTACAGCGTGGAACGAATTCAAAACAAACGAGGAAATTATAGAAATCGCCAATCAACCACTAATATCTTCAGTAATAAAGAAAAGACGATGGTCATATGTTGGACATGTGATGAGAAGAGATAATAACCGAATAGCAAAGCAAGCCCTCATATGGGAAACAACAGGTAAGAGGAAAAGAGGAAGACCCAGAGAGACACTGAGAAGAACATTGATGAGAGAGGCAAGAACAGCAGGATTCGGCTCCCTCAATGAGATAGAGCTGCTTACACAGAACAGAGACAAATGGCGAGATTTGATAAAATATCTTTAAAATAATTGAAAACTGCTGGAACAAAAAATTTCAGATAAGAGAAGGAGTATCTTGGTCTACGCCCTATGGGCCGGCTACGGCTCGAAAGGTCAATAGATAGATAGATCTTGTTTCGGTGCGTGACTGTTGCTGACAACACGACACAAATTGTTTGCCATGGGAGTCAAATTTAAATTATAAATGAATTTCGTTGCCCGTAGTTAAAAAAAATTCAAGTGTTTTTGCATGTAATTTCGAACGGATTTATTTGATTTTAATATTTTATTACAACTGACAAAATGCAGGGAAAGAGAGACCGCGGACGACAAAGAGAGAAGATAGAAATTAGCTTGGAGTCGTGACGCGAAAAACAGTCAACAGAATGGATACTATGAACTGTGGACAGAAAATTATGGAAGGACATGATCGCCTACGTTAACTGGATATTGGACGTAATGACGATAATTAAAGAAGTGGTTTCAATTTGTGACGTCACACACACAAAGTAAGACTCCCAGCTCAAGTCAATGTTTATGTTTGAAGGATATTTTAGCTCGTGCTCGTAACTAGAGATCAGACGTTGGCAAATATGAGTTTCTGGTGAGCTCAATTCAATGTTTTTAACCACTCAAGCTTTTAAGTTTTCAAACACAACTAATCACTTTGAATGTATAACAGATTGTAATGTTGAGATAATCACTTTGAATGTATAACAGATTGTAATGTTGAGATACAGCTTCTTCTACTCACTTTGAATGTATAACAGATTGTAATGTTGAGATACAGCTTCTTCTACTCACTTTGAATGTATAACAGATTGTAATGTTGAGATACAGCTTCTTCTAATCACTTTGAATGTATAACAGATTGTAATGTTGAGATACAGCTTCTTCTAATCACTTTGAATGTATAACAGATTGTAATGTTGAGATACAGCTTCTTCTAATCACTTTGAATGTATAACAGATTGTAATGTTGAGATACAGCTTCTTCTAATCACTTTGAATGTATAACAGATTGTAATGTTGAGATACAGCTTCTTCTAATCACTTTGAATGTATCATTATCATCAAGTACCGGGCCTGCTGGCGTAGGTGATCATATCTCTTCACAATTTTCGATCTCGACAGTTATTTGAATGTATAAAAGATTGTAATGTTGAGATACAGCTTCTTCTAATCACTTTGAAAATATAAAGGAAGTATGTGTATTTTATCTTCCAGGAAAGACACACACGAGCAAATGAACTAAAGTATCCGTGACAAACGACCGTAGCTATGGTGTCTGAGTCTAGTCTATTCATTATACGGAGTATCCAGAGTAAACGGCTGCAGTTTATCATTTGCGTGAATTTTCTTTTGACAACTAATTCATCTTTTTCCGGATCGTATCCACATACTTTGATTACATTTAAATACTTAGAATCAACTCTCAGCTATGAAGGTTCAAACCTATAAGATATGAACAAGATTAGCGCAAACTACAGTAGCCCTTGTACAAAGGACAAGAGGTAGGGTTCAATCCCAACCGACGGCTTCCGGGTTCACACAGCCTTAAATGGGTACCGGATTTTTTTCTGGGAAAGTAAAGCGGCACGGGCGTAATACCGACCACTTTACCCCAAAAAATCTATGTGCTGAAGGTCTGTAAAATGTATTGTCACTAACACCGTATTCCCTATACGCCACTTGGCGTGACGGGGGTACTTTAGTTTTTACTTACAGTAACCCATGCAAAGTTCGAATCTATGTGGAAAGATAAGAACATCACTCGTGGTTCTAAAATTAGGCTGATGTGAACCCCTGTTATTTCAGTATTTCTCTACACGTGTGTTCTTAATTGTTATGTAGAGCCAGGCTTAACATACGGATGTGAATCGTGGACAATAGAACAACAGACAAGAAAATCACTTAAGGCTGTAGAAATTTGGTTTTACAGAAGAATGTTGAGAATACCAAGGACAGCTAAGAAGAATAATGAAAACGTTCTGAAAGAGGCCAAAGCAAAAAGACAGCTAATATCCAATATTAGGAAATAACAATCATAATTAGTTGGCCATGTAATGAGAAGGCAACAACTGGAATATATTGTGACAACTGGGAAAATTGATGGACGAAGAGATAGAGGGAAGCAAAGAGAAAATGTACGAGACAGCTTAAGAGAATTGCTTGTCAGAAGGTCAAAAACAGAAATGATAAATAACTGTCGAGATCGGAAGTGTGGAGAGACATGATCACCTACGACAGCGCGCATGGCACTTGATGATGATATGCGTGTGAGACATGGACGGTACGGCAGAGCTACAGAAGAAAAGACAAGCTCTGGAGGTGAAATGATATCGTCATGTTTTGGACATTCTTAGATTCCATCATAAATAAAAACGTTCTAAAAAAAATTACGAGCAATCAGAGAATTTGATGTTTTTTTAACTGTTGTGAAGAAACGCAAATTGAAATGATTTGGCAACGTATATCGATCGTCTGGCCTGGCAAAGACCATTCAACAAGGAACTGTAGGAAGAGAGAGAAGGAGAGGTAGTCAGAAATGGAGATAACAAATTTTGTTTTAATGGGTAGATTTCATATTTGTGAAGTCTCAAAGATTAATTGAAGATAGAGAGAAATGGATAATGTTGATTAAGTCTGTTAGTAGTTACCTAAAGAGTTATGAGCTGAAGAACTATCTATTCAGAAGTTCTCGACTGCTACAAATAAAATAACCAGTGCCATTTTTTTTTAAACTGCGGCTATTGTTGATGTTCATATTGACGCGGTTGGTAGCTCTAAGACTCTGGATGAATAAATGGCGGGTTGCAACATCTTTCTTCATTTCCCTGGGGTTTTCTGGAGATGCTGATGCTTGGTTATCCTATAGTTCCTGCAGAGCTAGGTTCCTTTTACATCAAGATACTGCACCACTGCCACTGCACATAAAGAACTGCCACTACTGCACATAAAGAAATTGCCACTACTGCACATATTGCACATCAATTGCCATACTGCCACTGCACTTGCACATAAAGATACTGCCACTATTGCACATAAAGAAACTGCCACTACTGCACATAAAGAAATTGCCACTACTGCACATAAAGAAATTGCCACTACTGCACATAAAGAAATTGCCACTACTGCACATAAAGAAAATTGCCACTACTGCACATAAAGAAATTGCCACTATTGCACATAAAGAAAGATACTGCTGCACTATTGCACATAAATTGCCACTACTGCACTGCCACTACTGCACATAAAGAAATTGCCACTATTGCACATAAAGATACTGCCACTATTGCACATAAAGATACTGCCACTACTGCACATAAAGAAACTGCCACTACTGCACATAAAGATTGCACATGCACAAAGAAACTGCCACTACTGCACATAAAGAAACTGCCACTACTGCACATAAAGAAATTGCCACTATTGCACATAAAGATACTGCCACTACTGCACATAAAGATACTGCCACTACTGCACATAAAGATACTGCCACTATTGCACATAAAGAAATTGCCACTACTGCACATAAAGAAACTGCCACTACTGCACATAAAGAAACTGCCACTATTGCACATAAAGAAATTGCCACTATTGCACATAAAGAAATTGCCACTACTGCACATAAAGAAATTGTCACTACTGCACATAAAGAAATTGCCACTATTGCACATAAAGATACTGCCACTACTGCACATAAAGAAACTGCCACTACTGCACATAAAGATACTGCCACTACTGCACATAAAGAAACTGCCACTACTGCACATAAAGATACTGCCACTATTGCACATAAAGAAACTGCCACTACTGCACATAAAGAAACTGCCACTACTGCACATAAAGAAACTGCCACTATTGCACATAAAGAAACTGCCACTACTGCACATAAAGAAATTGCCACTACTGCACATAAAGAAACTGCCACTACTGCACATAAAGAAACTGCCACTACTGCAAGGATTCTATCCATCCTCACTTCATTGATGTAGTCTGTTTTCACACTTTCTGTTACTTTGTGGACACAGCTGGATTGGGAAGCTTTGTATTGATCACCTTTGAACTAACGACCTTCCCGTGGCAGCCGAAGGTTACCTTTCTCATGGTTCCCTGTCCCAGCTGTAGCACAATCAAAACAATAACACTCAACAATAACACAGTCGAAACAATAACACAGTCAAAACAATAACTAAACAATAACACAATCAAAACGTTAATAACTCAACAATAATGCAATCCAAACAATAACTCAACAATAACACAAACAAAACATTAATAACTCAACAATAACACAACAATAACAAAAATAAGGATCTAACCTGTCAGACACCGCCGTCGCTATTACCTCTTCCTCGTCATCATCTTTTGTATCTCTGTTCAATCCAGGTTCATGTTGTCCAATATCACGAGAACCGCTGTTTCTGGGGTCCATTGCCTCAACCATTGTCCACAACACCGCCAATCACCAGCGGTTACGTTACTGTTTCAATAACGGAACCGTTTTGCTAGATCAGCGATGCGTACACCAACCTGTTTATCTTCAAACACTTGACTGAAGTCTTTTAACACACAGAATTAGAACATAATTCCCTGATTTTTCATAAAATGTTTAGATTTAGCTCTGAATGACTAGAACAACAAATCTGTGGAGTCATCAGCATGATCCGGTGTTCCTTCTGTTGGTCATACCCTGGAATTAAATAAACAAACAAAATTACTTTCATTTTTAGAGATTTTTTATATGTTTTCAAAAGTAATTGCCTATAAACAATATAGAGACAATGTTTATCTACTTAGGAAACAAAATGAAATTATTTGTGAAAGTCATCATTGATTGCCGTCTCCACATCGAAGGTTGGTTACTATGAAACGCCATTCCGTTCTGTCTCTTGATTTGATGGTGAAGGTTTCTCTACATGACTTTATTTGGAATAGTACGTGATGAGGCTCCAATCTCTTTCACGGTGGTCAGCCATATTTGTCTTCCGTGCCCTGAATATGCCTCTTGTGTACCACATACTTTGCTGTTTTCGCTTTCTGAGTCGTTGATCGTTTCTGATTCTTTAGCCCCATCTACAGTCATAGACTGTACATTCGGGACGAACATTCCCGGTAGGCGCCACTGTTGTGGAAATAGGTTTGCCTGCCGAACCGCAAATACACGTTGACCTACCGATGATAGGTAAAACACGTCAACACAAGAAGAATAAATAATATTCCACTGAAATATCGATAAAGTTCACAGTCGTCTAAGTAAACCTAACTACAACGGGAATAGCAGCACATTATTTCACAACTAGACTGTCTCGCAAATCATTTAAACACGTCAGTAAGAGCTGAATCAGGAAAACTATCTACACTCAGCCGCCATGACACCTGTTTGTGAAAGAATGGAGAATTAATTATGACTCCATCCCATCATCATCTTCATCAGGTCACATGTTATTTGCAGAACGTTGCATCCACCACACCCTGTCTAAACAAATCTCTTTCTCTAGCCAAAGCTCCCACAGAACGTTGCATTCACCACAGCCCGTCTGAATGAGGCTCTGTCTCTAGCCAGATCTCCCACAGAACGTTGCATTCACCAAAGCCCATCTGAAATAATATATGCCTGTAGCCAGATCGCCCACTTCTGTTGTCATGTTCAAGGTCTCCTTGATGTCTTGAAACCATCTTCTTCTTGGGCTGCCCCTGATGCATCGCCCAGGAACCATGCCTTCCAATATTGTTCTTTCCATCCCATTGTGTCTTGACGTGGTCATAGTACTTTAATTGCATCCGGGGAATGGTGTTTATAAGCCAGTTCTTTTTAATGTTAAGTATTTTAGTATGTCTTCATTGCTCTTTTTCATCATGCAAGGTTTTCTCCCATTGTCCAAGCAATTATTTTTCTGTAGCATTTTGTTTCAAATGAATCGATTTTCTTCCTCACTGTTTGCGAGATTGTCCATGATCCACAATCATATGTTGATAGTATATCCCAATACAAGGTGAAAAGATATATTTTTTAAAAATAATCCCGTTGAGTTAAGCACTGTTTTTGACTTCATTGTATTAAGGTTTATCTTTATGTGATATGGTGACCAGTCCCATTCCCCGCTGAAGATCAAAACGCCTGATAGCAGTAGAAGTTACCAGCGAGTCATTGCCAGGAGTGATGAATCAAAGCCGTCCAGACCCTATTTTATTTCTTCGTGGTACCGTTAGTAACATACTAACCAGTCTAGTTTGACCAGGTGATTAGGGATCGAGAGGGAAGGCAATCCGGCGCTCAAAAATCTCATGCTTAAGTCGGATGTGTTGGGACGAAATGCGGAAATATCACAGTTCTAATACTAACAACAAAACAACGCATACACGCCCAATTAATGTCCTTTTGAGGACACATGCCAAAGTGGTGTATTCCTTAACTCATCAGGTGAACGCAAGCAAGCAAGCCTTACTTGCTGATTATCCTTCCCAAAGTAAGAGAGAGCCTTTCTCTGGTAGCTATTTGCTTGCTTGCGACATAATCAGAGAATTCCATTGGGATCTTACTCACATTCTAATGGTGGGTCTGAAAGAGTTAGCTGTTAGCTCATGACAGAAGAGATCGAAGCGGATAAGCAGCTCGCTACTCAAATATGGAAATAGCTACACATATATAATACCGTGCGAAGCGGCTATAGAGCTGATGAAACGTGGAGAAATAAACATAAAATAGTATATAGCAGGTATGCTAAATAGAAACCAGTACAAAATTATAAACTTTTCGGTCACAATCCTTCGTCAGTGGGACAAGACAAACACACACACACACATGCAAGACTATTACATATATAATCTACCAAGGTTCTGACTGAAGATAAGTAGAAATCTATCTATGCTAGCAATGTCTTCACAAAACTGAAGATAAGTTGAAATATATCTATGCTAGTAATGCCTTCACAAAACTGAAGATAAGTAGAAATCTATCTATGCTAGCAATGTCTTCACAAAACTGAAGATAAGTAGAAATATATCTATGCTATTTACAGCACGTTCGGCAGGCAGAATGGCCAAGGAAGACAGTGGTGCATACGCCATGACCACGAGTAGCATGACAATGGAGGTGATGGCAGTGACCAAGGCATTCAAATGGTTAGAGTCACAAGACTACATCCACGCATGTATACTGAGTGATTCGATGAGCATGATAAAAAAAGTGGAGGCGGGCTTTGTACGCATGCAATGGGTAGAGTCGTTGCAGAAATCCAAAATACGTAAGGTCACCTTTGTCTATGTCCCTGGACATGCGGGAGTGCGGGGAAATGAGAGAGCGGACAGGTTGGCTAGCTGCGCTGTTGTTGAGGACGGGCAACCGATGGATCGGGCGGACATCATCAATGCACTCCGAGATGTGGGAAGAGCACGGGACTTCGACAAACACAGATCAACGTCGCTTCTTCGGATGATGGAAATGGGAGTTAAGATGGGCACAGCCAGAAATGAGAAACTTGGTGGCCGTGTAAGAAGACTTATCAACCAACATAGAACTGGAGTCGTCAGTCGCTGGACACTGAGGGAATTGCTGAGGAGGGGATCTGAGCACCTATGGACATGTTCGGAGTGCAATGATGATGACCGCATATAACTCAATAACTCAATAACTCAATATCTATGCTATCAATATCTTCACAAAACTGAAGACAAGTAGAAATATATCTATGCTAGCAATGTCTTCACAAAACTGAAGATAAGTAGAAATATATCTATGCTAGCAATGTCTTCACAAAACTGAAGATAAGTAGAAATATATCTATGCTAGCAATGTCTTCACAAAACTGAAGATAAGTAGAAATATATCTATCTTGGCAATATCTTCACAAAACTGAAGATAAGTAGAAATCTATCTATCTTGGCAATGTCTTCACAAAACTGAAGACAGGTAGAAATCTATCTATCTTGGCAATGTCTTCACAAAACTGAAGATAAGTATAAATCTATCTTTGGTTCTTTGGTTATGGAAGGCCCCGGTATCACTGCAAACGAATTAAACTCCATCATTGCTCAACCGCCAGTGCCAGTAGAATCATCCGAATTACTATCTCATCTTCCAAACAAAGAAAGGTAGTTCCCATCATAGCAGTCACAGCACACACCAAAAGACATAAGGCGAAACCGCACAGAAAGTGAACACAGCCAAATGTTCCTTGTCATACGACATCATCATTCATCGTAAACAATTGGAATATCGAAACATGATCAAAACGGATGAAACACACAGCTCACGGTGTTTCAGAGAAATCTATCTATGCTAGCAATGTTTTCACAAAACTGAAGATAAGTAGAAATCTATGTAATTGTCTTGCATGCGTGTGTTGTCTTGTCACATTAACAAAGGCCTGTCGAAAAACATATATATAATTTTGTACTGTCTTCCGTTTAGTAAAGCTGCTGAATACAATTTTATATTTATTTTGCTCAAAAGTGATTTTTTTGGAATTCTGATCTATTGGCACGAAAGTTGCAGATATTTCCACTTGTTGTAAATTACATCAGAACGCAATAACTTTTGTTTAATAACCTCTGACCTCGAGGTATATGAGATATGGTGCACTATTCTATAGGAAGTTCTTGATAAGCCGTAGTTCCTTATTCTACTTGAAGACTTATGTAAACTCTTACAATTGAAGATTGCAGATAGTTGCCAATATCAAGTCTAAATGTTAATAAGTGTCACCAACATCATCATCAAGCACAGGGCCTGCTGGAGTAGATGATCATGTCTCTCCACAACTTTCGATCTCGACAGTTATCTATCATTTCTGTTGTTGACCTTCTGTCAAGCCATTCTCTTAAGCTGTCTGTTATTTTTTCTCTTTGCTTCCCTCTATCTCTTCGTCCCTCAATTTTTCCAGTTGTTACAATATATTCCAGTTGTTTTCTTCTCATTACATAGCCAAAAAAAAATGATGACTGTTTCTTCCTAACATTTGAAATTAGCTCTCTTTTTGCTTTGGCATCTTTCGGAACGTTTTCATTACTTTTCTTAGCTATCCATGGCATTCTCAACATTCTTCTGTAAAACCACACTTCTACAGCCTCGTGATTTTATTTTCTGATGTCCTATTGTCCATGATTCACATCCATATGTTAAGATTGGCTCCACATAACATTTAAGAACTCTTTTTCTTGTTTCTATTGTCAAAAAAGGATTGCACAGCATCTTCCTTATTTTATGGAAATCTGCTTTTCCCTGAGACATTCTGCATCTCCCCATTATAGTACATCTGCCATCTGAGTCTAAAATTGTTCCCAGATATTTAAATTCATTTACCTGTTTTGTTATTAATGCTGAGTCCTTTATTTTTGCTTTCCTTCGCTATAAATGTCTAGCATTTCTTGTAACTCGTTTTCACTCTAAGATAATAAGTATACTGCATTCAAAATAACAAAATAAATAACCGACTTAAAAGATTTGTTCCTGCCTCCCTTGCCTGGGCTGTGAAGTTGACATGCACCATGCCGGACGTTCCCCTGTGATCAGGAAGGAGATTTAGTATACTTGAACACCGTCTGGGTCATTTGATGATTTTGTGTAAAAGGAAACAAAAACCACGGCGTTCTTTGAATTGTATAACTGTCAATTGACGCTAGCATAAAACGGTAAATGATGTCAATAGACACTAGCGTAAAACTAAAACTGTCAATAAACACTAGAGTAAAACTGTAAAATTGCCAATAGACACTAGCGTAAAACTGTAAAACTCGCGCACACAGTAAAAAATGGACTTTTAGAAATCTTTCACAAATCTGACAACTATGCACTTCAAAGTAAAGAGCTAAAACTGAGCAGTGTTTGTTCTGTCAACCGTCTTATACTGTTAGTTTGGCACTTTGGGGACGGGACCCCTGACAGCTTTGAAACGTTTAAAATGATCGCACAACAAATAACGTTCTAGAAAATGTCTGCCAAAACCGGGAACAGAAACAAACAAGTGGTTTGGATACTAAAAGGTTACGTCAGTTCATTGATCGACTTCCATGACCTGGCAGAGCTTCCGGATATATCTAATCAAGGATTCTCAAACTATTCTCAGGCAGTCCCCAGCGGCTCCACAAGTGTCTCTTATCGCCCGATTCATTCATTTCATTCATGCTCTTGTTTTCGTATACGTGACCATCGGCACTGCACCCAAGGCAGTGCCCATTCTGTTTTCTGTCTTATAATTTATAAAGAATTCAGCACAGCGCACACTCTTCGTAGTCTCACGACGTGCATCCCATTAAATTGGTCACATATACCTCTATATTAAATTTATTTTCACTAACCAGACGTTGCGTAAACTATTTCGACATCTTATAGGTTCTACAAAAACATTCCTATAGTTTCTTTTCATTATCCCATCATCATCATGTGTCTTTCTCCGCCAAATGTTTCCAATCTACCGCAGACTCTATTTTACAGCCTCCTTGAATCAATAAACTTGTATTACCGCCGTTGAGGTTCTAACACTTAATTATACCTTTTCCTGGATTGCATAAACATTTTGCCACAGCATCCCTGGTTCCATAAACTTTTTCACACAGCATCCCTGGTTCCATAAATTTTTTCACACAGCATCCCTGGTTCCATAAATTTTTTCACACAGCATCCCTGGTTCCATAAATTTTTTCACACAGCATCCCTGGTTCCATAAACTTTTTCACACAGCATCCCTGGTTCCATAAATTTTTTCACACAGCATCCCTGGTTCCATAAATTTTTTCACACAGCATCCCTGGTTCCATAAATTTTTTCACACAGCATCCCTGGTTCCATAAACTTTTTCACACGGCATCCCTGGTTCGAGATAAGCTCATTACAGCCGCAGGTTTGGTTCAAAAACCCATTGCTGTAATTGCTTTCATGTCAAAGATTTGCAGGCATCGCTTCTTAGTAACCAACCTCAAGTTTACATATATTCGCCCATATTACTTCCTTAGCTCCAATGACTTCTTAGCATATCTTTAATTACATAAATGTACCCTTATCTCTTCCTCCATTAAATGAACGTGGTCTTATCTCTCCCTCCATTATATCAAACTTAATCTCATCTCTCCCTCCATTATATCAAACTTAATCTCATCTCTCCCTCCATAATATCAAACTTAATATCATCTCTCCCTCCATAATATCAAACTTAATCTCATCTCTCCACCATTATATCAAACTTAATCTCATCTCTCCCTCCATAATATCAAACTTAATCTCATCTCTCCCACCATTACATCAAACTTAATCTTATCTCTCCCACCATTATATCAAACTTAATCTTATCTCTCCCTCCATTATATCAAACTTAATCTCATCTCTCCCTCCATTACATCAAACCTAACCTCATCTCTCACCCCATTACATCAAACCTAACCTGATCTCTCCCTCCATTACATCAAACTTAACTTCATCTGTCCATCCATTACATCAAACTTAGCCTCATCTCTTCCTCCATTACATCAAACTTAACCTATTCTCTCCATCCATTACATCAAACTTAACCTACTCTCTCCATCAATTACATAAACTTACCACAATCACTCCTGTACCTTGGTTCTAAAATAATTTTCCACGGCCTAATCTCAGATGTGAAATGCCAAACAGGCAGTGACTGTTCGGGCTAATTTCCGAGATAGTTAGTGTCAGTTATTAGTAGCTTATTTACGACCAAAACATCAGATATTAAATGCCAGTTAATCAAAAGAAAAATTAATAAAGTTCTTTATCAACAGTGTCACCCCATTACAAATGCTAATCATCATCGGGTTGCGTCTTTTACAGAACGTTGCACTCATCGCTGACTATCAGGGAAAAAAATATTTAGTTATTGAGTTATTTACGGGTCATCATCATTGCACTCCGAACATGTTATAGGTGTTCATATCCCATCCTTAGCACGTCCCGCAGTGTCCATCGACTGACGACTCCAGTTCTGTGTTGGTTGATAAGTCTTCTTACACGCCCACTAAGTTTCTCGTTTCTGACTGTGCCCATCTTAACTCCCATCTCTTTCATCTGAAGAAGCGACGTGGACTCATGGTTGTCGAAGTCCTGTGTCCTTCCCACTTCCCGGAGGGCACTGATGATGTCCGCCCGACCCATTGGTTGACCGTCCTTAACGATAGCGCAGCTAACCAACCTATCCGTCCTTTCATTTCTCCGTACCCCCGCATGTCCTGGGACGTAGACAAAGGTGACCTTTTGTATTTTTGACTTCTGCAACGACTATAACCAATGCCTGCGTACAGAGCCCGTCTCCACTTTATTTATCATATTCATCGAATCACTCAGTATACATGCGTGGGTATAGTCTTGTGACTCTAACCAGATGAATGTCTTGGTCACTGCCATCACCTCCATCGTCATGCTACTCGTGGTCATAACGTATGCACAGCACCACTGTCTTCATTGACTATTCTGCCTGCCGAACGTGCTGTAAATGCCCATGCACTTCTTTGGTGTCGTATTACAGATCCGTCTGTATAGATGACTGCATCTTTCTCATCGGTGTTATCCCAGATGAGACCGTTGACCTCCGCATTGACCACGACTGAGTTCTGTTCCTTACATTTCCTGTCGATTGTGACAATACACGAGAATGTCCCTCTGAATGATGTTAGACACCGGTATCCACTCCTCGCCAGCGTTGATATTGGTAGGCCCACAGACCTGTTTGATGACACCATCTGCTCCGCCCACACATGATTTCTCTCTTTTTAGCCTGACACCTTTCCCTGTGTTTAGCTCGTGGTGAATGGAAGCAAAAAAAAAAAAAAAAATAGCGGTTGAGACTTATATGCTAGAAGATTAAAGCCGCTTGCCCAGTGTAGTCGGCACAAGGTGTTAATTTTACCCCTAATGAAAAGAAAAGGGTTGACCCTACCGGGATTCGAACCCGTGTTATTCTGCTTTGGAGCTCAGCAAGTTATCGATTCGGCCACCTGCTTACCTCAACATATGTTCATGCCTGTAGTTGATGCATATTTAAAAAGAAAAATTGCAACAAACAAGCAAGACAGAGTACAGTGTATATATATATATCCTGAAAAACCGATCATGAAAGTTTTGAAAATAAGAAAATTTCACTTTGAAAAAATGCTTTTATTGATGTATACAGGTTCCTTGAAAAGCGTCGCGAAAGGTCGAACGATAGTGCACATGTTTAACGACCTTTTAAAGGCACACCATGGCGAAAGGAAATCGTCGAGCTGTCGCAAAAGAAGAGAGGAAATGGTGGTAATGTTATGGTTAGCACGCCCAAATAGCAAGGAAATAATCGCTGGTTCAGTTCCTGCTGGACACAATACAATCGGGAACCACGATAGCTCAGTGGTTAGTGAACTGGACTACAAAGGACATGGGGTAGGGTTCGATCCCAACCGACGGCTTCCGGGTTCACCCAGCCTTAAATGGGTACCGGATTTTTTTCTGGGAAAGTAAAGCAGCACGGGCGTAATTCCGACCACATTACCCCAAAAATCAAGTGCTGAAGGTCTGTCAAATATAGGGTCACTAACACCATATTTCCCTATACGCCACTTGGCGTGGTGGGGGTACTTTACTTACAGTACAATCACCGTAGCAATAGAAGGCCGCCATTAGGTCTTGTGATAGTGCAGAGAATATATTCTTAGCGTTCATCAAGCAAAGGGAGGCGATGAAGCAAAGGGAGGCGATGAAGCAAAGGGAGGCGATGAAGCAAAGGGAGGCGATGAAGCAAAGGGAGGCGATGAAGCAAAGGGAGGCGATGAAGCAAAGGGAGGCGATGAAACAAAAGGAGGTGATGAAACAAAGGGAGGCGATGAAACAAAAGGAGGCGATGAAACAAAAGGAGGTGATGAAACAAAAGGAGGCGATGAAACAAAGGGAGGCGATGAAACAAAGGGAGGCGATGAAACAAAGGGAGGCGATGAAACAAAAGGAGGTGATGGAACAAAAGGAGGCGATGAAACAAAGGGAGGCGATGAAACAAAAGGAGGTGATGGAACAAAAGGAGGTGATGAAACAAAAGGAGGTGATGAAACAAAAGGAGGTGATGGAACAAAAGGAGGTGATGAAACAAAAGGAGGTGATGAAACAAAAGGAGGTGATGAAACAAAAGGAGGTGATGAAACAAAAGGAGGTGATGGAACAAAAGAAGGTGATGGAACAAAAGGAGGTGATGAAACAAAAGGAGGTGATGAAACAAAAGGAGGTGATGAAACAAAAGGAGGTGATGGAACAAAAGGAGGTGATGGAACAAAAGGAGGCGATGAAACAAAAGGAGGCGATGAAACAAAAGGAGGTGATGAAACAAAAGGAGGCGATGAAACAAAGGGAGGCGATGAAACAAAGGGAGGCGATGAAACAAAGGGAGGCGATGAAACAAAAGGAGGTGATGGAACAAAAGGAGGCGATGAAACAAAGGGAGGCGATGAAACAAAAGGAGGTGATGGAACAAAAGGAGGTGATGAAACAAAAGGAGGTGATGAAACAAAAGGAGGTGATGGAACAAAAGAAGGTGATGGAACAAAAGGAGGTGATGAAACAAAAGGAGGTGATGAAACAAAAGGAGGTGATGAAACAAAAGGAGGTGATGAAACAAAAGGAGGTGATGGAACAAAAGGAGGTGATGGAACAAAAGGAGGTGATGAAACAAAAGGAGGTGATGAAACAAAAGGAGGTGATGAAACAAAAGGAGGTGATGAAACAAAAGGAGGTGATGGAACAAAAGGAGGTGATGGAACAAAAGGAGGTGATGGAACAAAGGGAGGTGATGAAACAAAAGGAGGTGATGAAACAAAAGGAGGTGATGAAACAAAAGGAGGTGATGGAACAAAAGGAGGTGATGGAACAAAAGGAGGTGATGGAACAAAAGGAGGTGATGGAACAAAGGGAGGTGATGAAACAAAAGGAGGTGATGAAACAAAAGGAGGTGATGAAACAAAAGGAGGTGATGGAACAAAAGGAGGTGATGAAACAAAAGGAGGTGATGAAACAAAAGGAGGTGATGGAACAAAAGGAGGTGATGAAACAAAAGGAGGTGATGAAACAAAAGGAGGTGATGAAACAAAAGGAGGTGATGGAACAAAAGGAGGTGGTGAAACAAAAGGAGGTGGTGAAGCAAAAGGAGGTGGTGAAGCAAAAGGAGGTGATGAAACAAAAGGAGGTGGTGAAGCAAAATGAGGTGATGAAGCAAAAGGAGGTGGTGAAGCAAAAGGAGGTGGTGAAGCAAAATGAGGTGATGAAGCAAAAGGAGGTGGTGAAGCAAAATGAGGTGTTGAAGCAAAAGGAGGTGATGGAACAAAAGGAGGTGGTGAAGCAAAATGAGGTGATGAAGCAAAAGGAGGTGATGAAACAAAAGGAGGTGGTGAAGCAAAATGAGGTGATGAAGCAAAATGAGGTTACGTTCTTCATTTGAGAACCGCTCACTCACCGATAAAACGAAATATAATTCGTCCAACCAGCTCAGATATAGATGAGACCGTAAAACTGTGATTAAAGCTACCTAAGTTCCGGAAACCTGGTGAGAGAGAGCAAGACACTCCAGTTAATGTTCTAGCCGGTCTGAAGTACACCTGATCTAGAATGTCTATTGTTGTTTCTTGGTGATATTGTCTTCTTCCTGGCTAGGCACGATCCGTTCAACCCCAAACTACATCTTTTAGGTTATATTAGACCACAACTGCTATCCTCCCAAAAAAATGAAAGTGAAAATTATTTTCTGATCATTCTAACTTAATTAAATTGTTGTTGAATTGGAAAAGCTCAATCAAGGTTGTTTAATCCGAGTTTTTCAGTCGATCTGTTTATTCGTCTTATTCTTTTACCATCGTTCACACTTATCGTTAAAAAGAGTTCTTAAATGTTATGTAGAGCCAGTCTTAACATATGGATGTGAATCATGGAGATAGGACAACAGTCAAGAAAATCGCTGGTGGCTGTAGAAATATGGTTTTATTGAAGAATATTGAGAATACCATGGACCGCTAAGAAGAGAATTGAAAACGTTCTGAAAGAGAATAAAGCAAAAAGAGCGCTAATTTCCAATATTTGGAAGAAACAATCATCATTTTTTTGCTATGTAATGAGAAGGGAACAGATGGAATATAGTGTAATAATTGGGGAAAATTGAGGGACGAAGAGATAGAGGGAAGCAAAGTGAAAAGATACTAGACAGCTTAAGACAATGACTTGGCGAAAGGTCAACAACAGAAGTGACAAATAACTGTCGAGATCGAAAGTTGTGAAGAGCCTATGCCATCAGGCATAGTATTTGATAATGATGATCGTTCACCACGTTAAGTGGGCGTGAAAGCGCTGTGTTGTTGTTCTACGGCAAAGCCACGATATCTCCGTCTTTCAGCCCGACACATACATCTTTGGCACGAGTGGGTAGATTTGCTTCACATTTTTTGCCCGAGCAGAAGTCATATTTGGCCAACATTTTCGACTTTTAATTACCCAGAGTTCTTTAATGTACGCGAGTGTACGTCTTCTCCTCCTTTTTTCACGGTTTTCCGAGACGGTCAGACATGGGAACTCACTCTCCATAGACAGGGGTTAAAGCCAACCATGAGTTCAACTGTTTTAAAACTCCCACAGCTTGTAGTC
This sequence comes from Megaustenia siamemsis, assembly GCA_032433765.1. NCBI lineage: Eukaryota > Metazoa > Mollusca > Gastropoda > Stylommatophora > Ariophantidae > Megaustenia > Megaustenia siamemsis. The sequence goes on from JAVIAB010000108.1 coordinate 15,705,112, forward strand.
GGAATCGAACTCCGGATCTTCCTGTCCAGACCCAGTCGCCAGAAAAAATCTGAAAAAAAAATGCAGTCGCCAAGCTGTTGAATCGAAAATGGGTAAATCAAGCTGTTGAATCGAAAATGGGTAAATCAAGCTGTTGAATGGAAAATGGGTAAATCGAGCTGTTGAATCGAAAATGGGTAAATCAAGCTTTTGAATCGAAAATGGGTAAATCATGCTGTTTAATCGAAAATGGGTAAATCAAGCTGTTTAATCGAAAATGGGTAAATCAAGCTGTTTAATCGAAAATGGATAAATCAAGCTGTTGCATCGAATATAGGTAAATCAAGCTGTTGAATCGAAAATAGGTAAATCATACTGTTGAATCGAAAATTGGTAAATCAAGCTGTTGAATCGAAGTTGTTGAATCCGAACTGTTAAATTTGAACAAATAAATTTCATTTGTGGAATCTGATGTGTACTTTAGTAATTGTATAGTTCCTAGTAGCGCATTCGTGCCTGTGCTTTCGGAAAAGTACATTTGTTATCATGGAGTCCGAAAACAGCGTTCTGTGTTCTGTTACCGAAGATAACAATCGAAGTTGTTCATTTGATAATTTATAATCCTAGAGTGGGGAGACTTGGTAACCTAGTTGGGACAACCACCCGACTGTTCGTTTTAACAACGTTCGGTCAAGTCGTGTTCGATTCCCGCTGGAAGCAGTGTGAACTGTACTCATAGTTGGAAAAAAAAATACTCCCACGGTCGACCCAGTCGTTGGCAGAATTGGGTACCAGGGTAGTACTCTGGGAAGGTGAGGAATGTCGCTTCGCATCATGAGTTTAAATGCTTGACGCGACACTGTCCTGAAGTCACCAAACACTTCTGGATAGGCGGCCGAGCACATATGGGTGAAAACTCGCGTGCTAAGTTGCCGATTCAAGTCTCGTACTTTACATTTACCTTGTTTGCAAGGTTCGCCAGATTCGCCCGAACACTAAAGGAGTGTACCTCTTCATCATCCTCCCTTAAAAGGACGTTAAGTGGGCGTGTCTGCTTTGTGTTGTGGTTTACAGTATAAATGTAATATTTGCGAATTTCGGCCCAACACATCCGACTTCAGCACCTTTACCTTAATCCTGGAGTAAAGTAGAGTCATGAATTAATAGTCATTCAATAAAAGTAAAGTAAAGTACCCCCGTCACGCCAAGTGGGGTTAGGGAATATGGTGTTAGTGACCCGTCACGCCAAGTGGGGTTAGGGAATATGGTGTTAGTGACCATAAATTTTACAGACCTTTGGCACATGATTTTCGGGTAATGTGGTCGGTATTACGCCCGCGCCGCTTTACTTTCCCAGAAAAAGCCGGTACCCATTTAAGGCTGGGGGAACCCGGAAGCCGTCGGTTGGGATCGAACCCTACCCCTTGTCCTGTGTAGTCCAGTTCACTAACCACTGAGCTATCGCGGCTCCCTAATAGTCATTTAATGGGCACCGTTAATTCCCTAACAAATTCAGAATATTCGAAGCCTAAGAGTTATTGGTGTTAATTCGCAATCGTGATGTTGATCACGTAATAGTAGTCGTGTATTCGTTGTCATGTGATTGGAAACGTGCATTCGAGTCGTGTAGACGTGAATCGGGTAAGTCACGAAGTCGTAGTCAAACCTTCTTACGTATGTAGTCGTTCATGAAAAGCTATTTTAAAATGGCAATATCCATTTTTGTCATGACACAAATATCAACAGTATCCTGGTACACTAATGTTTAGAAATAAAGTAAGAAACCATTAAACTAAAGTTTAGACATAACTTTAGAACGAGAACCAAAACATTTGTGGGACTGTGTGTCTCATCCGTTTTGATCATGTTTCGATATTCCAATTGTTTACGATGAATGATGATATCGTATGACAGGGAACAGTTGGCTGTGTTCACTTTCTGCGCGTTTTCGCCTTATGTCTTTTGGCGCGTGCTGAGACTGCTACGATGGGGACTACAGTTACCTTTCTTTGTTTGAGAGATGAGATATTAATTCGGATGATTACGCTGGCACGGGCGGTTGAGCAATTATGGATTTTAATTCGTTTGCAGTGATACCGGGGCCTTCCATAACCAAATAACCAAAATTTGTGGAAGTCACTGTTGGGAGGATGTGGTAGATTGCTTAAAAGTAGGAATACTGGAGTAGAACGTTGAAAAGAAAATGGAAAAGCTGGGGTAAGTTGCTGAGAAATAGAAATGCTGGAGTAGATTGTTGAAACATTGAAAAGCTAGAGCAGATTGTTGTAAAATATAACAGTTGGAGTAGACTTTTAAAAAAATTAGAACTACTGGAGTAGACTTGAAAAAAATTAGAACTACTGGAGTAGACTTGAAAAAAATTAGAACTACTGGAGTAGACTTTTAAAAAATTAGAACTACTGGAGTAGACTTGAAAAAAATTAGAACTACTGGAGTAGACTTGAAAAAATTAGAACTACTGGAGTAGACTTGAAAAAAATTAGAACTACTGGAGTAGACTTGAAAAAAATTAGAACTACTGGAGTAGACTTTTAAAAAATTAGAACTACTGGAGTAGACTTGAAAAAAATTAGAACTACTGGAGTAGACTTGAAAAAAATTAGAACTACTGGAGTAGACTTGAAAAAAATTAGAACTACTGGAGTAGACTTGAAAAAAAATAGAACTACTGGAGTAGACTGTTGATGAATAAAAAAAAAGCTGGAGTATGTTGTTGGAAATTAAATGATGTTTTGGTCATAGAGGAACATAAATATTACTAACGAACGCGTCAATATGATTTTGTAACAAATATATTAAGCTGATATTTATATCTCTCATGACGTAAGGACGCTTGGCACGAACACAACTGACTGGGAAGGGCTTGCTAACGACAGATCCAACTGGGGACAGATATTAAATAATGGTCTTGGAGCACGCGATCTCAAACTGAAACTGACTGTCATTTCTGCACGACGAAAAGAACGGACAGTCTGTGACAAGATCTTTGAAGAACAAACCAGGGAGAGTCTGTGACAAGATCTTTGAAGAACAAACCAGGGAGAGTCTGTGACAAGATTTTTAAAGAACAAACCAAGGACAATCTGTGACGATATGTTTGAAGAACAAACCAAGGACAGACTGTGACGAGATCTTTGAAGACAAACCAAGGACAGAATGTGACGAGATATTTGAAGACAAATCAAGGACAGTCTGTGACGATATGTTTGAAGAACAAACCAAGGAGAGTCTGTGACAAGATCTTCGAAGAACAAACCAAGGACAATCTGTGACGATATGTTTAAAGAACAAACCAAGGACAGACTGTGACGAGATCTTTGAAGACAAACCAAGGACAGACTGTGACGAGATATTTGAAGACAAACCAAGGACAGTCTGTGACGATATGTTTGAAGAACAAACCAAGGACAGACTGTGACGAGATCTTTGAAGACAAACCAAGGACAGTCTGTGACGATATGTTTGAAGAACAAACCAAGGACAGACTGTGACGAGATCTTCGAAGAACAAACCAAGGACAGTCTGTGACAAGATCTTTAAAGAACAAACCAAGGACAATCTGTGACGATATGTTTGAAGAACAAACCAAGGACAGTCTGTGACAAGATCTTTAAAGAACAAACCAAGGACAGTCTGTGACAAGGTCTTTAAAGAACAAACCAAGGACAATCTGAGACGATATGTTTGAAGAACAAAACAAGGACAGTCTGTGACAAGATCTTTAAAGAACAAACCAAGGACAATCTGAGACGATATGTTTGAAAAACAAAACAAGGACAGTCTGTGACAAGATCTTTAAAGAACAAACCAAGGACAATCTGAGACGATATGTTTGAAGAACAAACCAAGGACAGTCTGTGACAAGATCTTTAAAGAACAAACCAAGGACAATCTGTGACGATATGTTTGAAGAACAAACCAAGGACAGTCTGTGACAAGATCTTTAAAGAACAAACCAAGGACAATCTGTGACGATATGTTTGAAGAACAAACCAAGGACAGTCTGTGACAAGATCTTTAAAGAACAAACCAAGGACAATCTGAGACGATATGTTTGAAGAACAAAACAAGGACAGACTGTGATAAGATCTTTGAAGAACAAACCAAGGACAGACTGTGACGAGATCTTTGAAGAACAAACCAAGGACAGACTGTGACAAGATCTTTAAAGAACAAACCAAGGACAATCTGTGACGATATGTTTGAAGAACAAACCAAGGACAGACTGTGACGAGATCTTTGAAGAACAAACCAAGGACAATCTGTGACGAGATCTTTGAAGAACAAACCAAGGACAATCTGTGACGAGATCTTTGAAGAACAAACCAAGGACTGACTGTGACGAGATCTTTGAAGAACAAACCAAGGACAATATGTGACGAGATCTTTGAAGAACAAACCAAGGACAGACTGTGACGAGATCTTTTAAGAACAAACCAAACACAGACTGTGACGAGATCTTTGAAGAACAAACCAAGGACAGACTGTGACGAGATCTTTGAAGAACAAACCAAGGACAATCTGTGACGAGATCTTTGAAGAATAAACCAAGGACAGACTGTGACGAGATCTTTGAAGGCAAACCAATGACAGTCTGTGGCAAGATCTTTGAAGAACATACCAAGGACAGTCTGTGACAAGATCTTTGAAGAACAATCCATGGACAGACTGTGACGAGATCTTTGAAGAACAAACCAAGGACAGTCTGTGACAAGATTTTTGAAGTACAAACAAAGGACAGTCTGTGACAAGATCTTTGAAGAACAAACCATGGACAGTCTGTGATAAGATCTTTGAAGAACAAACCAAGGACAGCCTTTGACGAGATCTTTGAAGAACAAACCAAGGACAGCCTTTGACGAGATCTTTGAATAACAAACCAAGGACAGTCTGTGACAAGATCTTTGAAGAACAAACTAAGGACAGCCTTTGACAAGATCTTTGAAGAACAAACTAAGGACAGCCTTTGACGAGATCTTTGAAGAACAAACTAAGGACAGTCTGAAACGAGATCTTTGAAGAACAAACCAAGGACAATCTGTGACAAGATCTTTGAAGAACAAACCATGGACAGTCTGTGATAAGATCTTTGAAGAACAAACCAAGGACAGCCTTTGACGAGATCTTTGAAGAACAAAACAAGGACAATCTGTGACGAGATCTTTGAAGAACAAACCAAGGACTGACTGTGACGAGATCTTTTAAGAACAAATCAAACACAGACTGTGACGAGATCTTTGAAGAACAAACCAAGGACAGACTGTGACGAGATCTTTGAAGAACAAACCAAGGACAATCTGTGACGAGATCTTTGAAGAACAAACCAAGGACAGACTGTGACGAGATCTTTGAAGAATAAACCAAGGACAGACTGTGACGAGATCTTTGAAGGCAAACCAATGACAGTCTGTGGCAAGATCTTTGAAGAACATACCAAGGACAGTATGTGACAAGATTTTTGAAGTACAAACAAAGGACAGTCTGTGACAAGATCTTTGAAGAACAAACCATGGACAGTCTGTGATAAGATCTTTGAAGAACAAACCAAGGACAGCCTTTGACGAGATCTTTGAAGAACAAACCAAGGACAGCCTTTGACGAGATCTTTGAATAACAAACCAAGGACAGTCTGTGACAAGATCTTTGAAGAACAAACTAAGGACAGCCTTTGACAAGATCTTTGAAGAACAAACTAAGGACAGCCTTTGACGAGATCTTTGAAGAACAAACTAAGGACAGTCTGAAACGAGATCTTTGAAGAACAAACCAAGGACAATCTGTGACAAGATCTTTGAAGAACAAACCAAGGACAGCCTTTGACAAAATCTTTGAAGAACAAACCAAGGACAGCCTTTGACGAGATCTTTGAAGAACATACCAAGGACAGTCTGTGACAAGATCTTTGAAGAACAATCCATGGACAGACTGTGACGAGATCTTTGAAGAACAAACTAAGGACAGCCTTTGACAAGATCTTTGAAGAACAAACTAAGGACAGCCATTGACGAGATCTTTGAAGAACAAACCAAGGACAGTCTGAAACGAGATCTTTGAAGAACAAACCAAGGACAATCTGTGACAAGATCTTTGAAGAACAAACCAAGGACAATCTGTGACAAGATCTTTGAAGAACAAACCAAGGACAATCTGTGACAAGATCTTTGAAGAACATACCAAGGACAGTCTGTGACAAGATCTTTGAAGAACAATCCATGGACAGACTGTGACGAGATCTTTGAAGAACAAACTAAGGACAGCCTTTGACAAGATCTTTGAAGAACAAACTAAGGACAGCCTTTGACGAGATCTTTGAATAACAAACCAAGGACAGTCTGTGACAAGATCTTTGAAGAACAAACCAAGGACAGCTTTTGACGAGATCTTTGAAGAACAAACCAAGGACAGTCTGAAACGAGATCTTTGAAGAACAAACCAAGGACAGCCTTTGACGAGATCTTTGAAGAACAAACCAAGGACAATCTGTGACAAGATCTTTGAAGAACAAACCAAGGACAGTCTGTGACGAGATCTTTGAAGAACAAACCAAGGACAGTCTGTGACGAGATCTTTGAAGAACAAACCAAGGACAGTCTGTGACGAGATCTTTGAAGAACAAACCAAGGACAGTCTGTAACAAGAACTTTGAAGAACAAACCAAGGACTGCCTCTGACAAGATCTTTAAAGAACACACCAAGGACATTCTGTGACAAGATCTTTCAAGAACAACCCAGCCCCTTAGCGTCCTCCCCTTAAGTTAGCGTGGATGCTTCGTGTCGCTAGTTTACAGTCAAGCCACGTTATGCATTTCGACACGACACATCCGTCTTCGATATGGGTAGAGTTTTGCTATAATTTTTTTGTTATTGAGATATTCTTCTCGACTTGTGATTAGGTTCTTTAACGTGTGCACGTGCACACGGGACCTCTAGTTTTTCGCCGTTATTGAGAGAAAAGAAACCAGACAGTTAAAGAGAATGGCTTGGCAGAGGGTCAACAATAGAAATGATAAATAACTGTCGAGATCGAAAGTTTTGGAGAGACATGATCGCCTACCCCAGCAGGCATGGTACTTGATGATGATGATCTAAAATACACATCAAATAAATAGAAAATGATGGCATTAATGTACTAAAGGAAAAAAACAACATACTGAAACGGATACAAAATCTTCTTCTACCTTTCAGCTCCCTGTGGAGCATAGGTCTCAACATAACACTTTCAAAGTCGATCTGTTTTTTGCCATTCTTTTAAGATCGTTCCATGTATTCCCCATTATCTTCATCTCTGCTTCTATTTGTCTTCTTCAAGAATCCCTTGGTCATCCTCTCTGTCTTTTCCCCTGGGGATTCCAAAAAAGGGCATGTTGTGTAATACTCTCAGTTGGCTTCCGCAGTGTGTGTCCGCCGTCGTCTTCACTGTATTTATTTATCCACTGGTATTTGATTGGTACATTTCCATAATTCTATGGATACCAAATACCTTGTAATATTTAATAGACAAGTGTAGACGAAATAATGAACAGAATCGTTCAAGTTAAAGTTAGTTATCAATGGGGAAAAGAGCTATAAATCAATGTAATGTTTTGAAATTGAAGGAAAGATTCAACTGACGCCTTTCATAACTAAGAGGATTACACAGTGTGCTTGATTAACGGAGAATGTTAAATGTCATTTTAAGAGCAAGACTGAAAACTGAAAATCTGTGAAGAACGTTGTACATACGCGTATGTTAATGTCTTACATATATGAGATATTTTGGCAGTGATGTTTATAGTTACTAGAGACTAGCCTGTGAGATGTTAGACTTAGAGACACCAAAGAAAGACAGAACCAGACGATCACAAATAGGGAGAGTGTAAACTCTTCAACGAAGACAAAGAAGAATTAAAAGCAAAAGAAGCAAATGATAGTTTAGTTAAGGAAAGAGATGAAGAAGAAGAAGACGAAGAAGAAGAGGAGGAGGAGGAAGAAGAGGAGGAGGAAGAAGGAAGAAGAAGAGGAAAAAGAAGAAGATGAAGAAAATAGTGGATAGGAGAAGTGAAAAAAATGCAAGGGGCAAAAGATGAGAAGAACCAGAGAGAATGAATAATAAAGAACACGTAAAGGAAATAGAATTAAGAGTAGATAATAATGTGAGTGGAATGGTAGGAAAGAAGCATGTGCAGAAACAGAAAGAAGATTAAGACAAATTTGTGAAGTAAAGGCAGAGGAGACTTGGGAGGGCAAAATAGCGGAGCAAGGACAGATGGCAGAGAAAGGAGAAGAGGAAGACAAAGACAGAGTAAGTAAAAGAGAAGAAGAAGTGGAAGTGAAAAATTATAAGAAAATTTAGTAAACAGAAGAATTCTCTACAACACCGTGATGATTCATGATCTAGTGTACCTTTCTTTCATTGCAGCTCTTATTCTCATTCGGTAATTTTAATTTATCAGGTCGTCTAGTTGAAAACCTGATCACTTTTATGAAAATCGCGTGCACGCCCAACATTACTGTGTGTCTAGTATGCGGCGGTGGCGGCGACTATGAGCTACTAAAAGAGGGCACTTGCAGTACGCATAGGAATCTGGGAAACAGTTCCTCAAATGGAGGCTACCTTGGAACACTATATCAAGCAAGTATAGCGAAGTGGTGTGAGATTTTAGCTTAGTTCAGACGTGAAAAATGTAGAGATTTTACCTCCCTCCCTCCATATCTGTCCCTCCCTCCTTCTTTCTTACCTTCCTTCCTTCCTTCTTTCTTTCTCTCACTCTCTTTCTTTCGTTCAGTTATTCTGTTCTGTTTTTTGCCGGTAAGCGTTATATGCCAGCTTTAATGTGATGTTTTGTATCAAGGGTACTTTCTGCGGCTTGTACATAGTGATATTGTATTGTTTTATTATGTCGTAAATTCCCTCAATCCATCTTCTTCTTGGCCTACCTTCATATCTTGGTTGTTTCATTGTAAGCTCTTGACGCTGGTGCTGAAGAGTTCATGCACATAAAATGTTCAAATCACGCTAATCTTTGTCTCTCTCTCTTTGTGTTCAATGACTGGTAGAATTCCAATGGTGTTTCTGATTTCATCGTTCTTTACATGATCTCTACTTGTTTTGTTTACAGCTTTTCTAAGGCATTTTATGCACATTTTAAACTTCATCTTTAATTTTTACTCGCAGGTTTCCAGGGCTCTGTGGTGCAGGGTTCTTGTCAGTTCGTTTGTGTTCATCCGATGACTAAAAAGATCACACCTCTTCGTCATCCGCCCTTATAAGGACGTTAAGTGGGCGTGTCTGCGTCATGTTGTAGTTTGCAGTAAAACTGTGATATGTGTGCCTTTCGGCCCAACATATCCGACTTCAGCACGACATTTTTGAGTACAGGGTTACCTTCTCTCCTCGTTCCCTACTCGCTTGGTCAGTCTAGACAGATTACTATTTTTCTGGAGGCACCACCGAGTGGTGGAGCAGGATCTGGATGGTTATAATCCACTGACAACTTCCTGGGTCGCTGACAACTTCCAGCTCTGTTCCTGTAAGGTGCCTTTGCCTACTCTAGTAAAGTAAAGAGCCCCTGTCACGCCAAGTGGCGTATAGGGAATATGGTGTTAGTGACCATAAAATTTACAGACCTTCGGTACATAATTTTTGGGGTAATGTTGTTGGTATTACGCCCGTACCGCTTTACTTTCCCAGAAAAAAAAAATCCGGTACCCATTTAAGGCTGGGTGAACCCGGAAGCCGTCGGTTGGGATCGAACCCGACCTCTTGTCCTTTGTATTCCAGTTCACTAACCACTGAGCTATCGCGGCTCCCATCTGTTTGTCTGCTAGTCTATAATTTGCAACAAGCCAAAGGACTGTTTTTCACAATAGTTATTTGGAATTCTAAAAAAAAAAAAAAATTCAAAGATTAAAACAAAGAGCCAATTTCCCGCGGAAGCTACAAATATTAGATCAGTTATCATCACTTTTATGGGCGAGTTATAATGAGAATGGGAGGCAAAAAAGCAAATGACATTAATGTTAAAACATTAAATTGAAATGGGAGTCGCGATAGCTCAGTGGTTAGTGAACTGGACTACAAAGGACAAGAGGTAGGGTTCGATCCCAACCGACAGCTTCCGGTTCACTCAGCCTTTAATGGGTACCGGATTTTTTTCTGGGACAGTAAAGCGGCACGGGCGTAATACCGACCACATTACCCCAAAAATCATGTGTTGAAGGTCTGTAAAATGTATGGTCACTAGCATCATATTCCCTTTACGCCACTTGGCGTGACGGGGGGCTCTTTACTACTTACTTTTTTTTTAGAATGATGTTTATAAGCCAGTTCTTTTTAATGTTTAAATCCTTTAATGCGTCTTCACTGCTCTTTTTCATTATCTAAAGCATCTTAAGGATTTTTCTGTAGCATTTTGTTGCGAATGAATCGATTTTCTTCCTTCCTGTTCGCGAGATTGTCCATTATTCACAACCTCATGTTGCTGGTATTATGTCACATGTTTATGGCGTTTCATTTTTGTGTTGCTATTGCTAATCCTCTTTTGATCTCTTTCTGTCAGTCTCCATTGTTAGTTACTACAGATCCCGGATATTCATAGTTTTCTACAATTCAAATTCTTCACTGTTGATGATTGTTTTATGTTGTCTTTTTGTTTTGTCAGTGAACATTATCTTAGTTTTCTGCATGTTTAGATAGAGGTTTGCTCTTTACTGTGTTGTTTAACACACTCAATTATGAATAGACAGAGAAGACCACAAAACAAGTTTTGAAAAAGAAGAAAAGAAAGAAAGAACAAACACTATAACACTTGACAATTCAAGAAAATTACTTGCTTCTAAAATTAAGCGGTTTTTTTTTCTTTGTGCTTGCGAAACATGGACACTTACAGCAGAACTACAAAATAGGCCTCGGTAGCATAGTTGGGAAAACCAACCGAGTGGGCTACCAACGGACAATCTGTGTTCGATTCCCGCGGTGTGAATTGTACTCGTGGTTGGAAAAACATACCCTTGGGGTCGACGCAACCGTTGGCAGAAATAGATACTAGGGTAGTACTCTGAGAAGGTGAGGAATGCCGCCTCGCATCGTGAGTTTCGATGTTTGAAGCGACACTATCCAGAAGTCTCCGAACACTTCTGGATAGGCGGCCGAGCACATAGGGGTGAAAACGCGCGTGCTAAGACAGCGATTAGTGTCTCGTACTTTACCTTTACCTTTACAAAACAGAATACTAGATATGTAGATTTAATTGTTTCTAATGTTTCTAGCATCTCTTACTTAGATCATAACAGTGTCGTTAGAGGCGACTGAAGAGGTGTGGAATCGTCGCCTGTGCAGCCGAGTAAGACGTGCATGAGGCCACCTTCTCAACAGAATTTGCTTGCTTGCTTGCGTTCGCCCGATGACTAAAGGAGTACACCTCTTCATCATCCGTCCTTGAAAGGACGTTAAGTGAGCGTGTCTGTGTTGTGTTGTAATTTACAGTTTAACTATATTTGCGCTTTTCGGCCCAACACATCCGACTTTAGCGCGACAGTTTTGAGAACCGGGTTGTCTTCCTCTCCGATCCCTACTCGCTTGGCCAGACTAGACAGGTTAGTCTGTTACTAGAGGCAGCACGGAGAGGAATTACACAACATAATTTAACGACACATTTTGGGAAATGCTGTGAAAATTGGTGGAGCGGATATGGGGAATCTCTGACTGAATGGACAGAATAGTCCAGCTTCTCTTTAACACTAACTTGTACTATTAACAGCTTCTCCTTCACACTATCTTGTTCTATCAACAATTCTCCTTCACAATTTCTT